>JAQJVK010000009.1:48664594-48748652 GCA_035578135.1 Flexamia atlantica | reverse complement strand
CGAATTTTTATATATATATCTATATATATATATATATATATATATATATATATATATATATATATATATATACTAATCCTGTAAGTGATTTTTTAAAATCAAAATTTTGAGAGTTTGACGGCTCGCAGGATGATGGGAGAGGGCTCAAATTGAAGGTCTTGGTCCCAGGGGGTCGGGAAAAATATCAGATTATGTCCAAATCTACCAGAAATGAGAAATAACAAAAAATATCTTCCATTTAAAATGCATTGGGATTGTAAAACGTCTGCTTTGTTTACATTAAACATGTGGTGCTAATGCTTGATTCAAAGCCATAAGGTATACGTTGACATGTGGGATTTATTTCAAAATGCAGCTAACTATGCACGTTCAATGTACTATAACAAAACATATTTTAAATTTAAGATTTTCTGATTTTATAATAATTAAGGGTTTGAGTTTTTTCATAGTTTAAAATTACAAAAAGTTAAGTACGTTTGTTTAGTTTATGTTATAACGATGCAGATTTAATACCAAATGATATAATAACGTAAGGAAAATTTTTTTGCCGAAATTGTGGGCGTTTGGAAGGTTGCAGGATGATGGGAGGGGGCTGAAATCGAAGGTCTCCATCACAAGGACTCGAAGAAAATACTGAAATTGATTTAAGTTTACTATAAAATGAGAAATAACGTAAAATAGCTGTAATTTAAAAACCATTGTGATGTAAAAGGGTCTGCTTTGTTTACTTAAAACCAAATGCTAGATATAATCAATTTTGTGGATCCAAAAACCTATTAACTAAGAAGGTATTTTGTACTATAGTAAAGGATTATGCTTAGGGGCTATTAGCCCCTTCAAGCCTCTAGTACAGTTGGATTTTTTTAACTAGAAGCTGTTAAGACGAGGTGGAGTATCTTTGGCAATGCACTTCTTTTGTTTAAAGTAAAATCATATGTTTCTGTTTATATTGTAATGCCTTTGTTTACAATCTAAATAAAATAAACAATGATATGAAATGGCTTAGAATACTGTTTGTTTTGATTAAACCTAACCACAATATTTGACAGGTAGAAACATGTGATTTTATTACAAGCAAAAAAGTTCATCACTAAAGATATTCCTCCTCATCTTGACCGCTTCTAGTTAAAAAGATCTAACTGTATCTATATATATATATATGTCTGTTAACACGATAGCGGCCGTAAATATGGTCCAATCTTAATGAAATCTGGTAAAGACGTGTAAAGTGCTAATCACTCGGACCAGTTCGTGAACCAGCCCGATCGGACAACCAGAAGGGGGGGTAAAGGGGGGTAACCCCCCCCAAAAATGGGTTTTTTGAGTTTTTTACATACAAAATTAAAAATTATCCAATTTTTGCTAGCATTATTGAATTCAGCTCAAAAAAACAAACAATTTAGTATATTTAATCACTGCTCTATGTTCATTGGTTTCCGAGATATTGAAAGTGGTAAACACAGAACGTTGTCCCAATGTTAACCTTATGGGAAATAAAGAAATATCTCGCTTATTTCTCAACATATAATGATAAAACTTGGTAAATTGCTTCTTCTAGTTCAGATCAACTAAATATTGAATTAAAACCACCCAGTTTTAATATACCCGTAGCAGCAAACCTGCATACTCATTCCCCATGTTATTCTTATGGAGCTTACAAAAACATGTTGTATCTTGCTATGTTGGATTGAAATATATTGTTTTGCATTTGAAATTCGCTGAGTATGCAGGTCTGCTGCAACGGGGGTATTAAAATTTATTTATTTTTGTGTTATTTAAAAACTAAAAACAGCATAGTAAAGGTTGAATATGCCAAATTGTTTGTAATTTTATTAACTTTTCAAGAACATTCTTGGTTTTTATGTTTGGTATAAATTTTGAAATATAAATGTAAAAAAATCTAATTTTTTCATAAACTATAAAAAAAAAACATATAAAATGATAAAATATGCTTGTTATTCATTTAGTATTACGTATATTTTCTACCACATAAACGTTAATTTGCAAAATTTTTATTTTTAATTTTTTTGATATGACACTTTAAAATTTTATATTTTTTTATGTCATTTAAAAACTAAAAACAGCATAGTAAAGGTTGAATTTACCAAATTGTTTGTAATTTTATGAACTTTTTAAAAAAAAAATCATGGTTTTTATGTTTGGTGTAAATTTCGACATAAAAATGTATAAAAACCTAATTTTTTCATAAAACTATAAAAAACTTATCAAATGATATAATATGCTTGTTATTCCTTTAGTATTACGTAGTGGCCATAGTTATACACATCCCTACCGAACTTTTTCACAATCGGATGATTTTTGTGGATTTTACGATGATTTAGTAAGAAAGAAAGAAAAAGAAAAAGAAAAAACAGTGCTTTATTAACAAAAAGTTGCATTATACATATTCATAGAGTATATATCTATCTAATAAAAAATACAACATAAATTTTATTTAATACAAGAAAAAATTTTGCTCCACTGATTCAGCAATAGTCCACAGGACTGTCTGCTGGGCTGGCAGGTTAACCCCATTTACAAGTTTTCATAATTTAATATTAAATATAAAATAAATTAAATAATGTATTTAAAATGCGCTTAATTATTGACCCTAACCACAAAAAGGATGACAAAGTCCAGTGATTACCTAACGATCCTAAAAATTTTGATTACCTAAAAATTAAATTCTGACACCAGATCCCACCTTATTTTCCAAGCGTTTATCAAATAATATGCGCCAGTCCCTCCCATTCATATACGCTTTAAATTCATCCAAGGACAATTCATTTTTTAATAAAAAACTTTTCCTAATGTTTGATAAAATTGGGCAACTCCCCACAAAATGGAAAATGTCTTCATTTTCGCCTAAATTGCATAAACTGCAAAGTTGATTTTGGTTTGCCCAGGGTTTATAATTTAAATATACTGCCTCCGTCCGCGCCTTGAAAATCCATTTCTTGACTCTCATCGAAAGGTTATCAAACAGATAAGAGTCCCTCAGTCCCAGATCCAAGGACGCATACCACCGGTAATAACGAGCACCCAGCGCCGAATCCATGTTGGCCCGATGCTCGGCATCCGCCACCCGCCTGCAGCGTCCTCGCCAGCGATGCCTGCACCCTCCCCGCGTCCCCCCTGCATGTCCACCTCTACTCCCAGCGCACGTCCCAAACTGCACCATTCCGCACACCAGTACAATTTTTTTCTTATGATTTCATTAGCTAATATATAAGGCAAACGTTCGTGGGGTAAAGATAAAACTCTAATTAAATAATTTAAATTGGATCGCAAAGTGTATACAAAAATTGAATTAACCCCAGTTTCCAAATACAATGCGTAATTAGGCGTATTATTAGGCAAATTAAAAAGCTTTTTTATAAAAAATCTTAAAACACCCTCGATATTTTTACTTTTGTGGTAACCCCAAATTTCACAGCCATAACAAAGCATAGCTCTAATAACTGAATAAAAACAATTAAATTTTGAATCCAATGATATTTTACTATTCCCAAAAAACCTCAGCCAAATGTTATTGATAGCGAACTTGGCACTAGATGATTTTATGTTTATATGAGATGCCCAAGATAATTTAGAAGTTAATTCCACACCTAAGTATTTATAGCTGTTTACTACTTCAATTTTATTACCTTTATAAACCCATCTCTCATTTTCTTTTAATTTACCCCCATTTCTGAAAACTACAACCTTTGATTTATTTAAATTAAGCTGTAAATTCCACAAATCACAATATTTTTCTAAATTATTGATCATACTCTGTAGACTCGCGGCTGTTGGCGCCAAAAGCACTACGTCATCAGCGTATAGCAAAATATTTACTCTAGTTTGCCCAAAAACGCAACCTCCAAATAAACCATCCGCCATGTCATTTATAAACAAACAGAATAACAAAGGAGAACATATACAGCCCTGTCTTAAACCTGTCTTTGTCTCAAAATATTCAGTCACACTATTTTGATACCAAATTCCCGCCTCAGTGTGATCGTACAGTGCTCGCAGCGCCGTCAGCATGCGTGTCGACACCCCCATTGTAGATAACTTAAAAAACAAAGCGTTCCTATCTATTGTGTCGAATGCTGCTGAGAAATCTATGAAAAAACTGTACAGCTTATTACCTTTAGTGGAAAGTCGCAATTTCACCATGTTCGTCAAATTGAATAAATTGTCAACCGTAGAATATCCTTTACGAAACCCAGCTTGATATTCTATTAAAAGTCCCCTATGATTTACCCACTCACTTAACCTACAATGCAGCAGACTAGTATACAGTTTTGATATGCAATTAATAAAAGATAACCCTCTTTAATTCTGGACATTGTTTAGATCCCCCTTTTTGTGAAGTGGAAAAATAACAGTTTTCTTGAAACTTCCCGGTACACGTCCCGCTTTAAAAATATTATCATATAGATTTAATAGAACCAACAAAAATGAGTTCGGGGCATTTTTGAAGAATTCAAATGGGACTCCATCACACCCAGGGGCTTTGTTATTTTTAGCTCTACTCAATGCAATTTGCAGTTCATGTAAAGTAAAATTCCTATCCAACATTTCATCTTCGGTAAAAGGTTCTGCATAACTAATTGTAGCTGATAGCATGGGAGGGTTTAAGAGTGTTTTGAAATGTTCTATCCATCTTACAGGCTCAATATTTCCCATGGCTTGTTTATCAGAAATGCGAAAACTATTAATTGCGCTCCAAACTTGTTTGCCATCCTTTGAGTGATTTATACAATCTACAATCTTATTTCTAAAAGCTTGTTGTTTTTCCTAACATAATATTTTATACTTCCTACTGATCTCTAAATAAGACCGTTTATTCGTATCTGAATTGGTTTTCCTGTATAAATTCAAAAAACTAAATAATTTATTTCTAAGAATAAAACACTCTCTATCGAACCATGGCTGTTTTTTCACAAAATATTCCCCCGTACTATTATTCCCAAATTGCCTAGCTGAATTCTTTATACATTCTATTATCTTATCTACCTTTTCCTCATTATTGTTCGAAAGCGTAAGGCGCGGCAACGCTTTATCAATGTTTTGTTGATATTTTAATTTATCGCATTCCTTCCATTTTAACCTCGGAAGTAATGTGAGACCATTCACACACCTTTCCTCCCCTCTGACTCCCCGCAATTTCACACTTACCTCTAAAGGCATGTGATCTGAGCCTAAATAATTAATTACTCTTAAATCCTGAATTGTATCTATACACCTAATTGGAACTGCTGCTAGATCAATTACCGATGTCCCCGCGGGACTAATAAACGTAAATTCTCCTTTTGCATCGCCAGGAGTCCTACCATTTAAAACAATATGCCCTGAATCTTCAAATAAATCTAATAACCTACGACCCTTCATATTTATAACCTTATCTTTAGATGTCCTTGGAACTATATAATTCAGGTCTTCTAATTCCCCTATTGTCTGTTCAGAACCGATTCTTCCATTTAAATCCCCCACAACTAATAAGTCTTTTTCATTGCCTCTTTCACCCATGACAAAACTTGAATTTTGGAAATCATTATCCCAATCATTGAAATTTAATAAACTGGGAGTAAAGTTAATTTTCCATTTAATGTATTCCTTATTTCTATAACTTGCATGTTCTCTAACAGACCAAAATTTAAATAATTTACAAACCTAGACTTTGAATTAATTCCTAAAATTAAACCTCCTTTTGCTCTACCAAAATGAGCTAATCTTGTAGCAAAATCAAATTTCAAATTTAACTGTGATAAACACTTAGATATATATTCTGAATCTGTTTCAGTTATAAACGTTTCTAACAAAATAATAATATCATAACTGTTAACAAACTTAAAGAAATAACTGCTGCCCTCACTAACCTTATTTTTAAGTCCACATACATTATATGTTAGAATTTTCAATATTTGTCCTTTTTCTGCCTTCTGCCCCACGGAACTGGCGCTGACACCTCACCCCTGCGTTTTTGGGGTCGCAGCCGTTGCCTCGAAGGTCTGGCCTGAGGGTCCTCCCACTGGGGCTGGGTTGGCGTCCACTGTCTGTCCTCTCCGCCTGGGCTGGTCCGCTGTCCGTCCTCTCCGCCTGGGCTGCTGCGTCTCGGAGGTCCGTTGGTAGCTAGGTCGATAAGAAAGGGTCCCATGTCAATGTCCAACACTCTCTTAAGCGCTGTCTGTCCGTCCACGCGCCCTGCCATCAGCTTTCCATCTTCCCACGTTAATCTCAGGTTGTTAACTACCAAATGATCAAATCTGAGTGGTATGTTTCTTCTGCCGGTTAACTTCTCCAGCTCGGCTCTGACGGCCATTAGATGTCCTCGCTTTGTCCTCACCTCCTTAGTGTAGTCCCTGTGCACCACGTAGCCTGTCCCTCGTAAACTACGCACTTGTCGCATGATATAGTCAATGTCACTATCGTCTGGAAAGTGAGCAATAATAGCTTTGTTCGCACCTACTCCGATGAAATGAGCCCTATTCACCCAGACTTGTGGATTTTATGATGATTAGTAAATCAAACACATCCGCCATTTTTCAAGATGGCGGATTTAGCTCACCTGACCAGAAGTAGAAAACTTGGGTTTTGACTCAGAATCCCTCTGTGAACATTTTCTACCACAAAAAATTAAATTTGGATAATTTTCATTTTTTAGTACTTTTTAAAAAAATTGCATAAAAATATCTTTTTTTTGATTATATAAAAAATAAAAACAGTAAAATACAAGTTGAATATACCAAATTGTTCGTAATTTTATGTACTTTCAAGAAATATCCATAGATTAACCTCATAACTTTCTTAAAAAACGAAAAAAACATTTTTTTTTACATAAAAGTTGCATAAAAACATTAAAATAGTAAAAAATAAATTGTGTGCGATTGTTTTCTAATAGAATACCCCAATTATACACATCCCTACCAAATTTTGTTGAAATCGGATGACTTTTGTGGATTTTATGTCAATAAAAGTATTTCGAACATGGCCGCCATTTTCCAAGATGGCGGAGTTAGCTCACCTGACCCAAAGTAGAAAACTTGGTTTTTGACTCAGGACGTTTTGGTGCACATTTTCCATCAAAGACATTTTTGCTTGCATTTTTCCCTTTTTAGTGTGTTTTTCGCCCATCTTCACTGGACTATTATATCTTATAGAATTACTTTTATAGAATTCCTCTTAACTTATTCAGTGGTGAATTTAGAAGTTACGGTGTTCTTGATGTTCTTTGCAATTTCCTAATTAATTATTAGTGTCAGAGCCTTTAAATCGCTCCAGCTTTCAAATGTCGGTCCAAATTATAGTTAACTTTAGTTCTTCCAAGTTATTCCATAATTTCATAATCAACCGTAATTCCATAATTAATTATGGATATGGAGTTCTTCCATAATTATTTATTTATTTTAAAAATCATAACTTATAGGGGGTAAAATTTTTAGCATCTGTATGAATACAAAATTAATCAGGAACTATTATAGCTGATTCTCACACTGGCATCCACCCTTCCTTCTGAAAAGTACAAACACACCTGTCACAGCAGACCTGCGTACTCAGCGAATTTCCATAGGATTTATTTTTTATATGTGGACATTCAACTTATGTAAAGGAAAATAACCTTTGAATATTTTTTGTAAATAATATATTTAAAACTTATATTATTTAATCATTCATAAGCTTGAAACATGAGGACGATTTACAAAGGGATCACATTGGTTTTTATTAGTAATATATACACTTTTTGTATTTTATAAGTTCTTAGCCTTTTAATTTTCAACAAATGTTGTCTTGTTATAGTATATAAATGTCAGGGAACATATAATCAATAAATTCAAAATACTGAAAAAACAAATAATATAATCTCGTGAACAAATTAAATTCAATCATATGGTTAATATTATAAATAAAACATCCCTATTAATTGCAGCAGACCTGCTTCTCCAGCCAATTAAAAAAAAACATAATATCATTCCTCAGACTTGTAAACATACCATATATTATGCTACATTTTCAGGAAGACTAGACCAAGACACCCCCCACCCCCAATGCACATAGTTTCTTCATAAAACTTAAAAATAATTTGTATTTTTAATATAGTATATATTTTATGTAAAATCATGATCAATGAACTCTAACCATTCAAAATAAAGACAAATAAAATATTCACCTGACAATTTAAATATAATCATATGTTCAGACTTTTATTTTCAAATTACTCTACACTAGGGTAAATGTAGGGATTTAGGGTAATTTTATAATGCAACTTTTGGAAATTATTTCTCAATGAAAACAGGGCAATTATACTTTTTTAAGGGTAAAACCAAAAATAATATAGGACAACGTACTGTGTTTAGCACTTTCAATATCTCAGCAACGGATTGACGTAGAATAATAATTCAAAGTGCTAAATTGTTAGTTTTTTAAGCTGAATCCAATTTTGACACTTAAATTTACAAAAAATTAATATTAAGATATTAAATCCTAAAAATAAATTTTATTTCGTCAAAAAACTCTCCTTAGAGTTAACTTATCACGCTGGTTTTCGAACTCGAAGTAATAAATGTCACTCTAGAGGTATGTACGAAATTTCATCGCGATCGGACCTTTTTTTACGAAAGTTATCGCGCCTACGGACAGGTATAATATATATATATATATATGAAAATGAACGAACAGTGTTTTTGGGGTCTGGGGGCATCAAAATGAAAAGTTACGGTGGTCCCGTGCTTAAGTCTTACCATGCCGCCTAAGGTAATAGCTAATATAAAATGACCCCCCAGAGGAATATATAAAGAAAAAATTAATAAATTCCACTAATAAAACTTACAACATTTTAATCAAAAAAAATTCATAAACAGAACTATTTAAAAATGTAAACAGAAGAAAATAAAAACATATGAACAGGTGATAAAGAAAGTAAAGTCAATCAGGGATAAACATTATTTTCTCTAACACCACCCCTTAATGTTTGTCCACTTTCTTTAGTCCAATTAAATTCATCAGTTCATAATGTCTTGGGCCAGGAACTGCTATGATTAAAATGTCTGCTGCAAAGCAGGCATTTCTTCTGTTGCAAAGATCTTTTCCATTCAGTGCTTCAAATACACTTGTTGGTGTATGATCATGATCGTGAACCACATTGTAAACTTAAAATGGTCCCATATCTTTTGGTTTTCTTTCCCTTTCAGGATACCTTCTCGGAATTGGTTTCTGGGCTTCATCTTCTAAATCGGTTTGGACAATATCCGTTTCAGAACTTGTATTCGATTCTTCTTCTTGATAAGAAGTATCTTCAGTTGATATATTGCCCAATACAACTTCAGTACATGAGTTCAGTTTCAGTTTCTTGCTCTGACTCATCATTTGTAAGTTTAACAAACTTGTATGATTGGTTATCTTCAGTTACATCTCCCCCTTCAACTGGTTTGTCCTCTATAAAAAATAACATCCCTAAATATGATTATTTTGGAAGGATATCGAGGATCGACTAACCTGTAGGCTTTCGAATTTTGGGAGTAGCCGACAAAAATAAGCTCACGACTTTTGGGATCAAGTTCTTCCTCAGTGTACTTGGAACATGAGAAAAAGCTCTGCAGCCAAAAACTCGCAAATGACTGAGGTCGATCTTCTTGTTGGTCTACACCTCTTCTGGTGTTTTCCCAAAAACAGCTTTGGTGGGAGACCGATTCTTCAAATAAATCACAGTGTTAGCCGCTTCAGCCCAATACATTTTGTCCAATCCCGAATCATGCAACAAAGCACGAGTCTTTTCAAAAATCGTACGATTCGCCCTTTCAGCAACGCCATTTTGAGATGGTGATAACGGAGCACTTGTTTGATGTTGTACTCCAGAAGATTTTAGGAAATCCTCTAACTCCTTGTTCACAAACTCACCCCCATTATCAATACGAAGTTTCCTCAGACGTTTACCAGTTTCATTCTCTACCAGTGATTTCCATTCTTTGATTTTTGAAACAAATTCATCTTTTTGCTTCAAAAAATAACCAAAGGTTTTTCTCGAAAAATCATCCGTGAGAGTTAATAAATATCTTGCTCCTCCATGTGAATTTACACTCATGGGGCCGCATATGTCAGAATGCACTAACTCTAAAATCTCTGTAGCTCGAGTCCCTTTCTTATTTTTAGAATAAGGAGTTTTAGTTTGCTTACCCTGTATGCAGGAAACACAAGGTGGTCCTTGACCAGAATAGGTCATGCCAGTCGACATTTTGTCCCTCAATAAATTCATGGACTTTCGACTTAACCCTCATGGAAAAGTTCAGATCTGGCCAGATAAAAAAAATCCAGATCTGGCCAGATCTGGTTTTGGACCATTAAAAACCAGATCTGGCCATATCTACCCAGATCTGGCTCCCCAGATCTGGTTTGATCTGGCCAGATCTGGCTCCCCAGATCTCATTTTTAAGTGTCCAAAACCAGATCTGGCCAGATCTGGATTTTTTATCTGGCCAGATCTGGCTCCCCAGTTTTTATGTTTCATATACCTTACCAAAAATACTATAACTTGAGCAACTTTCAGATATTTAACTCTTCTCCCATCAGAGATATCAAAGCTTAAACTTTGAAAAAATTAAAAAATGTCAAAGTTAAAAAATTCTAAAAAATTAAGGATACCTTAAGTAATGATGATATTAATTCTGGATGAACTGTTCATTGACGATGTTTGCAAGCAAAAATTAACAAATCAGTAAAACTACCTACTGTAATAATGTTTGACTTTTTACATTTTAAAAATTGTATTCCAATATTGTTTTTTTAAATATTTTATATTATTTTATTGAATTTTAACCCTTTTAGCGAATTTCCCCTATAGGGAAGAAGCTATTACCGTAGGTCTCATGGTAAGACCTAAGCCCAAGACCATGATAACTTTTCGTTTTGGGGCCCCCAGAAGCAAAAAACACCATTCGTTCAAATTTCTAGATATATATATATATATATATATATGTGTGTGTCTGTAAGCACGATAGCGCTCACAAAAATGGTCCGATCGGAATGAAATTTGGTACAGGTGTGTAAAGTAGTAATTATTCGGATGAGTTCGAAAACCAGCCCGATCGGACCACTGGTAGGGGGGGTAAAGGGGGGTAAACCCCCCAAAAATGGGTTTTTTGGGTTTTTCACATAGGAAAATAAGAATAATCCAGTTTTATTTGGCACCATTGAATTCAACTAGAAAAAACAAACAATTTAGTATTTTGAATTATTGCTCTATGTCCATTGGTTACCGAGATATTGAAAGTGGGTAAACACAGTACGTTGTCCCTATGTTAACCTTATGGGAAATAAGTAAAATTCTATATCTCGCTTATTTCACAACAAATCTTAATGAAACTTGGTTTGTGGCTTCATTTAATGCATGACATCTAATGCATTTTAGTCTAAAATCCCCAATATTTCCATTCTAATGGCAGCAAACCTGCATACTCATTTCCCATGTTATCCTTATGGGAAATAAAAAAATCCTATATCTTCCTTATTTCTTAACGCATCTTGATAAAACTTTGTATGTGGCTTCATCTAGTTGAAATATAATGGATTATGGCCTAAAATACCCTATTTTTACATTTTCATGGCAGCAAACCTGCATACTCATTCTCCATGTTAACCTTATGGGTAATTAGAAAAGTTGTGTAGTTTGCTCATTTCTCATAATATCCTGATAAGAACTGGCATGGGGCTTCATTTAGTTTAGATTTATTGGATTTTAGCCTATGATACCTCATTTTCAAATTTCTGTGGCAGCAAACCTGCATTTTTCCATACTAATCTTATGGAGAATAATTTATTTTTGAATAGCAATTGTGGGCATTTGGCAAGTCACAGGATGAGGGAAAAGGGCACAAATTAAATGTTTTAATGTCAGGGACTCAGGAAAAGTACTGTAATTTCTTAAAGTTTGCTAGAAAACAAAAAATAACATAAAAAATAACTGCCATTTAAGTAGCATTGGGATCTAAAACATCTGCTTTGTTTACATTAAAGTATGTGAGCTGATGTTTGATTCAAAGCCATATGGTGGATATAGACATATGGCTTATTTAAAGGCCAGATAACTAAATATATCAAATAAATGTACTATAGCGAATACAGATTTTTACTGATGATTTTTACGAAATTTTTTGCTCAAACTTAAACAGCTGGTTATTTCCCCATATGGTTAAATTGGAAAAGCCAGCTGTTTTGAAGTTTTGAACATTGCATTTTCGTGCCAAGCATAGGCTATTATTTTTTTTGAAGCCTTTTGCTCCTAAAAGCTACTAGGAGAGTATTTTTGCACGCTTTCTTTTGAATGTATATTGATTTTACTTGATGCGAGACTTTAAATTATTTATTTATGCACTTGAAATTCGCTGAGTATGCAGGTCTGCTGCAACGGGAGTATTTTCATCATGTAATCAAATATTTTATTAACTAGGTAACATTCATCAAAACATTTTTCAATGTGATCTGTGAAATTAAGAAAATGTATAGCCTAATCAAGAAACATTTCCGCTTGTTAAACTGAGTTGAGATGTGTTGGTTAATAATTTCTGTAAGATTAATCTTGTTCAGTTAAAAATATTTGAATAGATTTTTATGGTAACCATTAAATTAGGCTAGCTAGTAAATGTTTAAAAGTTAGGGCTACAGTTCCACAGAAGGTGCATTTAATCGAAAGGCTACATTGGAATGTACATTTAAGTGAACTATCGGTATATCGAACCAATTTGATTGCAGGCTTTCGATAGTTAGGCCTAGTTCCCACCCGGTTCCCACTGTGACCCTAAGAGAGACCGGGTGTGCACCTTCTGCGGAACTCTTACCAAAGTTATTTAGGCCTATTGCATTTTTTTTCAAGCATCAGTACTAAGCTTTAAAAACTCTTTTGCATATCTCGTTATCTCAGGGAGAGAGGATAGGTCTGTTAAATGGGGGTTTAAAGTTCTGGGAAAAAGTGCCCCGAAATCACTAAACAAAATTATGACAACCCTATTCAAGCTCCACTATTATTACTGACATAGGACTAAGGCCTAATCTTGATCCTTAAGCCAGCCAACACACTGATCTTAGCTGAATTAAATATACAACTGATGAATAAATTTAATCACCAGTGTAGCCTAAATAATACTCCCCAAACATAAGTTATAGGAATCTTTGCAGTTGATAGATTAAACTTACCGAAAACGATGATGATATATCTATAACCTATCATTCGATTTTTACCTAAAGAATGGTTACTACCCTTTGTCCAAATTGGTTCTGGGCACCTTTATTTATTTTGTCCCAAAACAAATTAATTTTAACTAATGCATTATTCTAACTAAGCCTATTCACACAACACCGGATTAACAACTGAACTTTATCTCATAAACGGTGGACTAACGTAATGGACCACGGGCCGGAATTAGTTAAACCATTAATACTGATATACTGAGCGGGTTGATATACTAATTCAATTCGTTTTTTCAACATAACCTAAAGCTTTAAATCACAGGAAGATACAACAGAAAACTAAGAAATTCACATGACATAACCTCAAACTTCACTTCTTCAACTAACGGTAGCACGCTCCGTTTAAACCAAGTTTAAACTAAAGGCTGACGGATAAATGATCAGGGTTGCCACATCACTATATTGAAATCTCTACTTTTGAGTTTAAAAGTGACACATATTCAAAGTATTAAAGTTTAACCGCAAAATAACTAACACTTATCGTATTTTCAGAAATATACATTGAACACAATTTTGTTAATTGACTTGAGACTCAAAGTGACATACATTCAAAGTTTTAAATTTTTATTACGGTATTGTAATAACAATCATTGTATTTCCAGAAATTTACAAAAAGAAATTTATGGCATGAAAATTTACGTTTAGTTTGTAATTTTAATTTATTATAAAGTATTTTTCGTTACAAATTTGTATTTTTTAACTGTTTCATCCTAATATAATCATAAAAATACTAAATCTATGTACTTTAATCAATTATTAGTTTAAAAATAAACTAATAATAATTGTTATTAGACCCTATAACAAATTGTATAAAAATCCTTAAATACACTAACAATTTATTGAAATATTGTTAAACATAATTTATCTCAAACGTTTATCAAGAACTTAAAATTATAAACATAAAATATCCACAAAATAATTAAAACATAAATTTACATAAACATTAATTTACAGCTGACTTATAACTGACTTCAAATATAGACTTAGGAGACTGCACAAATAACTTCAACAGTCCATTATTCAAGCTGTATATAAGTTAGTTTTAGGTTTTTTGAAAAAATATACATTATATATTATTTTATTTTAAATATTATTTTATTTTATTAAATTTTATACACACACAGTAATTCTCGTTGTTATGTTTTAGTGTGTCCTATGATTTTTAAAATTATGTTCTGTAATATTTTTATATACTTTGCATAGTGAACAAAAATTCTATTTTGATACACAACAAATATATAGCATTTGATTTTCTTGATGTGTAATCATGTCCTGTTTTTATCATTATAAAATATTTATTGTATTTAGTGTAAAAGTAATATCAGCGATGAAAATAAGTTACACTGTAAAATATGGTTGTAAACTTGTAAAGATTGAAAAAAATCTTACAGGACTTAAAAGATCTGTTTTAAACTTCCTTCTCGTGAAAACACCTTTTTTCCCAATATTTCAAACTGGACATTTTCAAAATAAATGATTTCATCATTAGGATCATAGGATAACATTTTAAAACTAATCTTCTTTGTGAAAAATTTGAACTTTTTTATTTTACTATTTTTATAATGATTAAATGTATTTAGTACTTTATTTCCTGATTAAGTATTAAGAAAGATATTTTTACCCACATCTGAACTTTATTATTACTTGAAAACATATTATGTAGTTCAAATCGTTATTCTAAAACCTATTTCTAAAAGTTCAGATTGTAAATACTGTTCTAGTATAAAAAGTATTTAATTAAAATGTGTTGAAAATGAAATATTAATGAAATTAAATAACTAACGGAACGGATCCCAGATAGCACATTAAGCTTTGATTTTCCTTAGCCCAAAGCTTGCCCATGCAAAGCTCTAAGCTTTTAATTAGGCTTGCAATGGCAAAGGTAAAAGGTTAAACTAAGACTAATATAACCTATTGGTAAGCTTACGAGTTTACGCATGCAAACCATTTTTTAAGCTTACAGGCAAAGGGAAAATTAAGCTTAATACAAAGCTTTAACATAGGTTTCGCATTGCTAAGCTTAGCATATGCTAAGCATTGTGCAAAGATTGTGCTAAGCATTGGGCAAAGATTGTGCTAAGCATTGGGCAAAGATTGTGCTAAGCATTGGGCAAAGATTGTGCTAAGCATTAGGCTAAGATTTGTGCTAAGTATTCTGCTAAGCATTGTGCTAAGATTATGCTAAGCATTGTGCTAAGATTATGCTAAGCATTGTGCTAAGATTATGTTAAGCATTGTGCTAAGGTTATGCTAAGCATTGTGCTAAGATTATGCTAAGCATTGTGCTAAGAATGTGCTAAGCACTGTGCAAAGATTATGCTAAGCATTGTGCTAAGATTATGCCAAGCATTGTGCTAAGCTTCGTTAAACTTAGTAGTTTGCAGTTTGCTTGAAAGTTTTACAAATATATCACAAAAAATACATAATACAACAAAACTAAAAACTGCATGATACAAAAATGCAGAGTTAGTAGCAACTAACCCTTTTATCTGTTCATGAAAAATTATTAATGTTTAAATAATAAAATTAACATGTGTCTAATGGGTTGCCATTTTGGCATGAATAAGAAATTTATAGAAAATAATAATAATAATAAATAAGTGTGTTTAATTAGTTTATTTGCAAAGGAAATCTAAAAATGTGAAACATAACCAATAATGTCAGTCACAACAATTCACACTTTTGTACCTTTTCAGATCAAAGAAAATAACACTATAAAAGCATAAATTTAATTGGAATTTTGGGCCTAAATTAAGATTTTTTATAAATAAATCACTCTTTACAAAATATAAAACTTAGTCAAATCTACGAAATTTCACTATCTTATTCCTTACTACTGGAAAAAGTGTATCCTTACTTCGGAAAAAATTCAGGTTAAAAAAATACAATTAATATATTTTCACAAATCCAAATTTTTATTTTAACTATCGATACAATGCCGTTTTTTTGTGTAGGGTTCTTCAATTGTTTCAAACGTTATCGTTTCCATCCAACTCCAATGTTCTCTTCTCCTCTTTCTTCTCCCTGTAAAATAAACATTTAGTCAAATAGCAAAAATTCATTTAAAAATTAATACAAAGAATGGAGGTTGCCGTTGGCAAATTTCTTATGGAATAGTGGGGTTTTGAGGGCCCAAAATTTGTCATGTTAGTCCTAATGTTATTAAATGATTTTAAAAATATATATAAATATTTAAGCCCTCTGTTAGTTTTCAGGACAAAATATAATGGATTTATCAATAAAAATGTGACTTTACTGAACGCAGTACATTGTCTTGAGGTCATTTTGTACTATGGCAGCCGCAGCAATCACCAAATTTACTTTCAGTACATGGCAGAGCTATTATTATTTATAATCTGATTGATACAACTGTCTAGGAAATGAACGGAACATCCCCACAATCGCCATTTTTGGATACTGCCCAAAATTTTGGGTTTCAAACTAAAATACCCTTTAAACTAAAAATATGCTCCCTCACAACTGTGCGTACTGATTGTAATTCCCTAGGATTAAAAAAATTTGTTATTTCTTTAAAAAATACAGCTTGATATTTCAAACAGATGTAATTAATTCTAAATAATGCACTCTTAAATCTGATCATTTCAACCGTTATAACTTTTTATGAGCCTATTTATGAGTTTTTTATGTTCCGACAATGTATACAGGTCAGTGCTCTTCTATCTCAGGGTGTGTAATGACATCTGATTTTAAAATTCCAGTATTTCCAGTACAACTTTTTCCTAAATTCCAGTATCGCTCACTATTTACCTAACTTAGGGGTATCGCTTAATATTTACCTAACCAATGCAAAAATCTAGCTTGAAATAATGGGTCACAACACAACTTTAACATTTGAAAAAATTTGTTGGATCCAATATGGCGGCCAAAATTGGGTATCCACTCAAAATGAAGTATTAACTACCCAACAATGTTCCGGGGTGGTGTGGGATCGATATTTGAAAAAAAAATTGAGGAGAAAGGTAGGGGGAGGACTATTATGGGACACCCGGTGTGTGAGTGTGTGTGTGTGTGTGTGTGTGTGTGTTAAAGAAAATGACGAATGGTGTTTTTGGCATCTGGGGACCTCAAAACAAAAAGTTATGATGATCTCGAGCTTAAGTCTTACCATGAGAACTACGGTAACAGCTTCTTCCCTATAGCGGAAATTCGCCAAAACTGATAATTTTCAAACACACTCAGCTTTACTTCTTCTCCTGACTTACATAATAGAAGAAGTAGAATTTAAAACCAATACATAATCAATGTTATAAATGTTGAGAACATGTTCAATCTTAATAAAAATGACAACATATAAAATTTTAAACCTGATTAAGGATGTTTAGTAATTGAACTGAATTACAAGTGGTTTAATTTAGGTTTTGAATGTATGGAACCAAATTATTTTAAATGGATGTTATCACTTGTTTTCAACTAAATTCCACTACCAAATACGAAATTCCAGTATATTTCCAGTACCAAAATAAAATTCCAGTATAATGCCAGTATTTCCAGCACCAGTAGACACCCTGTATCTATATGTTAGGGATAAATAGTTTGTTTGATGCAATGTTATTATGATTACAGTTGTTACTTTGAGCATAACAGTGTGTTTGGTTTATAAAGGTTTACCTATTTTCGGCATAACTTAGGAAAGTGACCGAAAATCTGTACTAAAAATATTGACAATAAACAGAAAACCAACTTAGCGACAAGATGTCTGTTACTTTCAGTTAAAACAAAAAGCAGCATAAATTCTTTGAAAAAAAAACACATTGCAAATGTAATACAGTACACTCTCAATTATCCGAGCCCCTGTTATCTGAGACTCCGGGTTATCCGAGGCAGCTCTAAGCTTAATTATACGTTTTTATTTTCTTACTAAGCGTTATAATAATGTGTGAAACAAGTGTCTTTCTTTAAAATTCTAATACTTGCAACTCGAAAGGACTTTCATTGTCGTATTTATCGGTAAATCCTATACTGTATCTAATAAAATATTTTGTAGCGGTCCTATTGCAGCCCAACCTCAAAATACACGTGAACTCCGTATTTTCCGAGGTTCCTGTTATCCGAGGTAGCCTTGGTCCCGAAGACCTCGGATAATCGGGAGTGTACTGTAATAAGAAGTTTTATAGTTACTTTTGATTCCCAATGTACACTAAAAACTTCCTCTAAGAGATTAACTTTGCTAAGAATTAGTAAGTTTGCGTTCATTTCAGAATGGAAAATATGTTATTTTTTTAACAAAAGTAATGAATAAAAATAACAAGGAGAGAGTAAGGATCGATTATATTTTATGAAATTTTTACTGGCTGGGCTAGGTAGGGCTTCGGGCTGAGAGAGGGCCGCAAAAAGTACAAAGCAAGTTGTTTTTTGTACATTTTAAAGATAGTTCAAATTGAAATCACTATTTTCAATCCAATATTTTAAATTTTATTGATAATCAAATAAATTCTATAATTACAGAGTTTCTTCAAACACAAAATGGGGGGCTGCACATATTAATTAACTGCACATTGGCACTTGCACTGCACTTTAATTGGCTAAGAGCCTCAACAAGTGTGGATTGTGACAAGTGTAAAAATTTGCAAATATAAATCCGGCACTGTGTACAATTGTCTCGCTTGAATTAAAATGTATTTCAACATCGTATGTTCAACATAAGATTATGTTTTAGAATTCATAGCAAAAATGCAATAATTTTTAAGTTCAATGCTAACCTTCTTAACTTCCTAAACTTGGCCTGCATAAGCCATTCGCTGATTCCTTCTCGGAGTTTGCCTTGCTCCCCATCTTTGAACCTCTTGAAACAGATTTCTGCAAAAAAGTAAGGAAATATTATTTAGGTGATGTAAACAAGCCATGATTGTAAACAGCACACTATGGATTTTCCACATTAATGTTCCAGAGTCCTGATGTGTATAACAAAAAACCCAGTTAGTCTGAAGAACCAAGGCAACAATGCATGTTAAAATGTAAAAAAAGTGATCTTGGAACAAAACATCTTTGTCGTTATCAGATCATGGCAGTCGACGATCGTAATAATTAGGCATATGAAAGTTTCGCATAAATGTTTATCTTGATACAAGAAAACAAATCCACAAGTGGTCTATTGAGAGTTAGGAAACACCTGGTACATTTTTATTTGCAAACTGAAGTTATAAACTTGTTTCAAAATGACTACTTATATTGAAAAGATATTAGAAATATACTTTTGCACCTCTATACACAGCTGATCGTTAAATTAGTATGACATGAGATTACCATGTTGGAGGTACGGGTTCAAATCCTGCCCACTTAGGTAATATTTTTTAAGATTAAATTAAATCCTCCGTAGAAGTTGATTCCTTTTAATTGGCAACTTAAACTAGTGTAGATGTGATTTTGTAAACTGTTTCTTTTATTTTCATCAATTTTATAAAAATATGTTGCATTTATTTTATAATGGTTAAATAAATGCTATATCAGCTGACAAGAAAGTAGTTCCACTCTCTGTGAAGTTAAGTCAGGTTAGTCTAGTTTAATAGATTTTTTTACATAGTAAATTATGTAACTATTAGCTTTTAAGTATGGAAAAACAAGAATTTTCCGGACCCTCTGCTAGTAGGCCTATGGGGAGTATTCCGTACTCCCCAGACCTCATGGTGGTTGGTTAGGCCCCCTCAAATATTCGGTTCACTTGACGCCTCTGAAGATACTTCAAATTGAAATCCCCTTTTCAATTCAATATTTTAAATTTATTAATAATCAAATAAATTCTAAAATTACAGAGTTTCTCCAAACACAAAATGTGGGGCTACACAGATAGTTTCGCTAAGAGCTTCAACAAGTGTGGATTGTCACGAGTGCAATTATAAATCTGATATTGAGTATAACTTTCCCACTTGAATTAAAAAATATTTCAACATAGTATGTTCAACATTACATTCTGTTTTACAATCCATAAAAAATACTAACCTTACTATCCATAATTTTTAGTACTAACCTTCTTAACTTCCTAAATTTGGTCTGCATCAGCCAACCACTTATTCCTTCGCGAAGTTTGCTCTCTTCTCCATCCTTAAATCTCCAGAAATAGACTTCTGCAAAAAAGTGGGGAGATATTATTTAGGTGATGTAAACAAGCCATTATTGTATACAGCTACGAATTATCCATATCAATGCGCCGGAGTGCTGATGTGTACAACCAAAAATCCAGTTAGTCTGAAGAACCATGACAACAATGCACGTTACGATCTAAAATAGCGATCGTGGAGCAAACCATCTTTTTGTCGATGTCGGATCATGGCAGTCATCGTAATAAGTTGCATGTGAAAATTTCATACCGACCTGATCGGTCACCAAATTTTTTACATATAGGCTAATTTTATTTATTTCGTTAAAAGTCATCATATAAGTTATAACTAACCTCATAGAGTACAAAAAAATCACATAGGTACCATAACTGAAATTTCAACTAAAAAAGTGTGTGGATACTTATAAGGTACCAATCAGAACAAAAATAACTTATGCTTGGCAGCTAACGTGTTAAACAAATTATGCATTTTGCAATTCATATTTAAAGTCAAATTAACGAAATAGTTACCATTTATTAATGGGGAGGTGAAGGTCTGCAGCCTATTTAAAGGTTTTTTGCCAACACCTGTCGTAACTCTCCCCGTCAAAGTATATTCCTCTGCAACACCTTCGTTTATATCAGCTTCCTAATTAGGCTTGAGGTAAGATGAGGAGTTTCCCTTTATATTGATCAGAAGTCTGGCCTGCAATGAAACAATAAAAGTAGGCCTAATTAAAATATTGGAATGTTTTGCAAAAATGAAAAAATTGATACGATTGAAAATCCTGGGAATATCAATATACAGAAGTGATGTATTAATAAATATTAATTATGATGTATTAATAAATTACACCAATCACTCAGAGAAATTATTCCGATTTAAATGTATATTTTTATTTGGTTGGGCTATATTGGAATATCAACACGAGTGGCCGCCGGGAGTGTATGGAAAACTCCCCAGCAGAAGGGGGGGTCCAGGGGCCCTCCCCCAGAATTTTTTTTTAATTGCGATTAAATTTGATGCCTTTTTAACGTTTATGACCACAGGTTAACAATTTGGACCACACGAAAGCGATAGCTAGGTTTGTCCTGCCGTGGATAGAGTGTACGTGATGCCATAGTGGTCGTGAAGGTTGTGATCTTTCACGACTCGGTGGGAATTTACTATTGTCGAACAAGGGCGCAACTGATTTGTCCAAACATTTGACGAACTATTTGCGCAAGAGGCCTTATAAGATCGATGTAGAAATGAGTACGGTAATGCTGAACACACCCAGTACACGCTCGTATTGGCCTGGATTGGATTTGCCCTTGATTGAAGATAGTTGTAAACTTCCACCATCACTTGCTAAAGTCTATCTTGACTTTATCAAGTGATCAGTATCCATAATGGCGGTTAAAAACTGCCATCTATTACCTTGCGTGAAACGATGTAAAGAAAAATAGAGTTGTTAAATTGACTTAGAGCATTTCCAAATTAGAAAGAGTTGTACACTTTAATAAAATCACTTTTTAAAGAGTATTAATAAATTACGAGGCCGGCCTGAAAAAGGGTCCGGAGCCGTACCGGTGAGTTGAGAAACCGCGCTCCAGTGAGCTCCGGTTTCCTAAAAAGTACCGGAGCTGTGCTCTGGCTGAAATTAACCCCTGCACTTAATCCAACTTAGTAAAAAAATTAAGTTCCGGTTCTCAATTTAAGGTGGGACTATACAGGCATAGGTAATAGATATATATATGTGATTTTGGGTGATTCTCTGGAAAGTGAAACTGACATGATGTTTTTGAAAGTAATGTTATAGAACATGTACTGAAATGGGTGTATTGTTATTAAAATATATTAATAATTATGATAAAAAATATTACTTTTCCTCCACATCATGAAAAAATAGCCTAGCTTGCAAAATTAACCAATCTTAAAGTAAACACCAATCACTCAGAAAAATTATTCCGATTTAAATGTATATTTTTATTTGGTTGGGCTATATTGGAATACTTTCACAAAAAGATATAATTACATTATTGCTTTGTCTCAGAGCAACACACTAATCAAATAAAATGGATGTTTCAAGTTGTTATAGTCACTTAAAACAAAAATTTTCCAAACACACCTCATTGTATCCCGTGCATCATAAAAAACATCCAATTTTCTTTCTGCTGAGAGTGCTGGCTTACAAAATAGCATTAACATAATATAACATTTATTGTGCCAAGGTAGGCCTACCTACTTTAATAAGGTTTATCAAAAGAAAGTCTAACTGTATTTTTATTTTGAATACACGTTGTTTTATATAAGACTTAAAATCTGTCCCGTCCATCACATGATACACAGCACATACCAAGGTAAAAAGATTGATAACTGCAGATGCGCAACGTTAATATGGATCCTACCATATTTATCAATCTTTAGAATACTTGGAGTAAATTATGTTTATTGTAAATATAAAATACTGTACCGGTATATAAATAAATAAATAAATGAATAAATAAATATGGGAATATAAAGTTGCTTTAAGTAATTATGATTAAAACTATAAATTATAACCTAAAGCCTAAATCAAAATAATTCTTTATTGTCGTAGAATAAATATTTTACAGTAGGGCCTATGCCAAGTCAAAAACTGTGATGGCATCACTTATTGATGTACCACATCAATGAGCATCACCAAGTCACAAAACAATGAGTAGGCCTAGGCCTGCTAAAAAAATATGTAACTTAGTAAAATTGCAACATCAGCAATAACAAAAAACTAATTAATACAGATAGCCTAAACCAAGTTTTAAAATACAGTGTGTGTTTTTAAACACAACCCATTTTTAAGATTGAATAATGCACATATAAAGTTTGAGGTGGGTATTGTTTTGGTTATCTTTGCATTTTATACAACCTATTATTTACGTTTGATCACATTTAGCTTATAATATTATGTGTTCAAACAAATTGCTATTGACATTTATTCAGAGCTGTGTTCTCTCAATCAAATTCCTGAATACATTTTGCAGAGTACCTCTTTGAATTTCTTGTATTAAATTTGTTAGGCCTAGGCCTATGTTTGATTTGAGTTGCTAAATATCCTGTGAATTGTATTCTGGGCCAATCTTTTTATATATCCCCAAAGAAAGTAATATAATGGGGTCAAATCTGGGGATCTTGGGGGGACTAATCATTCACTGATAAAATAAAGTTTTGGGTTGCGTTTTAAAAGAACACCCTGTATAACTTAAGTTATCTGTTGTTTGTCTTCAAATTTTTTCACTAAGTTTAGCATGCTTAAGCATAAGAACCCCCTGCAGTATAAGGGTATTTATGTGTATGTTGGGCTTTCCATTCACAACTACTAATGCCAGGCAACACAACCACTGTTGACGGCAACTTATAAATATTTATGTTATACAAGGAGTTAGTTAAAAAATACTCACCTAGTCAGAGTCAGATCACAGAAGCATAGTCCTCGGCAGTTGAGTCATGTTGAGTTGATTTATTTGGTTGCTGAAGTCTCAGATAAACCGATACAAAATTCCACTTACTTAAAAACTTTAAACTTCAAACCACAAACTAACCAAACTATCACATTATTTCTACACTGGAGATAACAACAGTTTAGCCTAATCACTGATATAAACAACACGCAACTACGCAACTCAGAGAAAGAGGATACTAACATTGCAATATGGCTGTCTGGCTCCTCATCCCCACCCCCAACCCCGCGCCCCGTCAGGACCGGTTTTCATTGTTTTATTTTCACGAACCTACTTCCGCCACTGCCGCGTCAAATACCTGAGAACGGCAAATACGCGCGATAAAATTAACGGCTCTTTGCTTATTTTAAAGTTATTCCTGCAATTGGTAAATACGCATACTCAAATTTTACGGAATTGTTTGCAAATGTATGGCTACCTGCGATCGATACGTTACGTCTACCCACCCACGGCCCACGGACAGTAATACAGTTGCTCGAGATATAATTGCTCATCTATCTCATTAAAGACACGTTAGCAATTAGATAGAATGCCTGCTTGGTGCCGGAGGGGGGTGAACGCCGATTTTGCTACAGGCGACAGAAAAGTGTATATCCGTCACTGCTCGAAGAAAACAAAAAATACAAGGCCATAAATTAAAACATTCTTTCAATTTCGTTTTCAAAGTTAGTGATATTGAAAGTTTTCCTATTGTACCTAGCTTTTTTCCTATTTTAGCGAATTTACCCTATAGGGAAGAAGCTATTACCGTAGGTCTCATGGTAAGACCTAAGCTCGGGACTCTATAACTTTTCGTTTTGGGGCCCCCAGAAGCAAAAAACACTATTCGTTCGAATTTTTATATATATATATATCTATATATATATATATCTATATAAATATTTAAAATTAACATGAGTACCCTTTTGTTTTAAAAATAATTTTATTTCATTGACGCGTTTCGACTATAATAGTCATTTTCAAAGTGCGACATGATTTACATAACCTCTTATCAACTGTAAATAAATACAATATTTTATACTAAAACAGTAGTCAGCTGTCCGTTATTCTTTTGTGGTACAATTGGATTCTGTTTTAAATTCATGATTTTATCAAATATAGAGTTCTTGTTTTCTATTAGCATGGTATTTAAAATATTATTTTTATCTTTTTTATGGTTTTCATAAATATGATATTCTTCTTGGATGTTCATTTTGTTGCCTTTCTGTACTATGTCAAGAATAAACATGTTATTTTCGTAATTTTTGTATTTGTGGTCTGTTTTTAATATGTGGTCGGCAAAAGTAGATTTTTGTGTAGTTTTATTGTTTGATTTTATTGCCTGTATGTGTTCATTATATCGTTGTTTGAAACTTCTGCCAGTCTGGCCTATATAATATTTTGGACAATCACTACACTTTATTTTATAAATGCCACATTTTTCGTATTTGTTTGAACTGTTGTTTGTTTTTGACAATTTATTGATTAATTCAAAGGCGTTGTTTCTTGTTCTGAACGCTATCTTAAAATTTGACTTCTCGAAAGTTTTTCTGATGGCTTTATTAATTGTTGTGCTGTAAGGTAGACATAAGTAATCATTTTTTGATTCGTTTGAATTTACGTTGTTATGGTTGTTTTTCTTTATTTTCTTTCTTAGCATGTTGTCTATTAAGTTTATTTTATAACCATTAACTCTTTGAATTAATCAATAAATTGTCAAAAACAAACAACAGTTCAAACAAATACGAAAAATGTGGCATTTATAAAATAAAGTGTAGTGATTGTCCAAAATATTATATAGGCCAGACTGGCAGAAGTTTCAAACAACGATATAATGAACACATACAGGCAATAAAATCAAACAATAAAACTACACAAAAATCTACTTTTGCCGACCACATATTAAAAACAGACCACAAATACAAAAATTACGAAAATAACATGTTTATTCTTGACATAGTACAGAAAGGCAACAAAATGAACATCCAAGAAGAATATCATATTTATGAAAACCATAAAAAAGATAAAAATAATATTTTAAATACCATGCTAATAGAAAACAAGAACTCTATATTTGATAAAATCATGAATTTAAAACAGAATCCAATTGTACCACAAAAGAATAACGGACAGCTGACTACTGTTTTAGTATAAAATATTGTATTTATTTACAGTTGATAAGAGGTTATGTAAATCATGTCGCACTTTGAAAATGACTATTATAGTCGAAACGCGTCAGTGAAATAAAATTATTTTTAAAACAAAAGGGTACTCATGTTAATTTTAAATATTTATTTAATAGTAGCCCTTATAAGTGATCTTTATTTAACAATATATCTATATATATATATATATATATATATCTATGTGTCTGTTAGCACGATAGTGGCCGCAAAAATGGTCCGATCTTTATGAAATTTGGTACGGACATGTAAAGTGGTAATCAATTGGACGAGTTCGTGAACCAGCCCAATCGGACCACCGGAAGGGGGGGTAAAGGGGGATAAACCCCCCCAAAAATGGGTTTTTTTGAGTTTTTTACATAGAAAAATAAAATTTATCAAATTGTTGTGGGCACCATTGAATTCAGCTCAAAAAAACTAATAATTTAGTATTTTGAATCACTGCTCTATGTGCATTGGTTACCGAGATATTGAAAGTGGTAAACACAGTACGTTGTCCCAATGTTAACCTTATGGGAAATAAGTAAAATTCTATATCTCGCTTATTTCTCAACGTATCTTGATAAAACTTGGTAAATGGCTTCTTCTAGTTCAGATCTACTAAATATTGAATTAAAACCATCCAGTTTTAATATACCTGTAGCAGCAAACCTGCCTACTCATTTCCCATGTTATTCTTATGGAGCTTAACAAAACATGTCAAATCTTGCTATGTTTGCTTGAAATACGTTGTTTTGCATTTGAAATTCGCTGAGTATGCAGGTCTGCTGCAACGGGGGTATTTTAAGCTTTGGGTGGGAAAACCCTCTGAGATACCGAGATTCCGAGACTGATATGGGACGGTGGCGTATCCTGTAATCCACCTACTTGGAGGTCACGAATATTTTGGATAGTTATGAGCGATGGCTTGTGGACGCGGTGTTCCCTATAGTGAGGATTAACGTCCGCACTATTGAATGCTACGTTCATAAGACCGTCCTCATAAATAGACCAGTTCGTAAATTGTAAACTAGGCAAAATTGTGGTTCGGATCCGACGGCCTATTAATTAACAGTCCTGTCTAAGGAAATGTCGGCCTTAGTCAGTAACAAAGATTACAAGATCGCTCATTCATACCTTCACTCATCTGTCATTCATACCTTCATACTTGGCATAAAATGTAGACTATCTCCCTGGAAAGATCGCCATATTCAAGCAATCTATATGTATGTATACCTATGCTGCAAAGACGAAACGACGACAAGTGCTCGCGTCCGCTATAACGGTTATATTGTCATATCATGAGTTTTTTTTAACCGGGATATATATATAATTAGCTTTCTTTCAACCATATATTCACGCGTATCAGGAATTTTTTTCTCTATTTTCCAAATAATTAGATTCAATTTTATGAGTTATAATTTTGTTCATAAACAATATAATTTTGTTTTAATTCCTCACTAAATATCCGACCAATAATATGGGAAAACAAACAATTCGTTAGATAAGGTCTTTAGACGATATTTAGATGCGGTAGGCCCTGCTTTTGATGTCCCTGTGACACACGCTCGCGATTCGTCACCATCAACCGCGATCGAAAAATAGGACCGACCTATGTCCATGCGTTAATTAAGTAAATTTGTTGCTCTTAGTTGTCTGTAATTTTACATTCTTTTATTTATTCACCTCCTAACGGACTCTGGGGAGATGAAAACCCGTTGTTGTCTACGATAGATGTTTAGTGGTGTGACTATACACCACATAACATCAATCGTAGATAAAAACAGCAGTAGTGTACCCATCCACCACTTGACATCTATTGTAGATAAAAAAAACTGTTTCTAAAGATAACTAACGGTAGCATTTTTACAGGCTCAAGCAAAGAAAATCCTTTCCTTCATCCGAAAAAATTCATTTATACCATGATTCTGCATGAGGTCTCAAAATATTATGTCAGTTATAAAATGTTCCTGTACGCACCCTTAGATCTAGAGCATTTCAAGTAAAAAAAAACAAATATCCGACAATTTTTCAAAAAATTGACTATTCATTCTGTAAGTCTGTCAGAGTAGTTTTTCACTAAAAGTGAGGAACTATTGCTTTGATCTAAAGATTATATAGGTATATTTGATTGCAGAAAAGCTATTCCGGAAAAAAATTTAATCTTCAAAGAATTTTTTAACATCTCCTTAATGGGGGATTTTTATTAATTGGTTGAAATTATGAATTACTAGTAAACCCGTTGCTCGCAATCGAGCAATTGTCATGTGTATTGAATTGACTTCTAGATAAAAACAATAATGGTATTCTAGAAAAAAAAATTTATGATATGGTTAAAATTCAGTCACTTCCAGTAATACTGAGATTATTTACCAAAGTTCTTTACAAACAATATTTTTGGTGAATACTTTATCAACTTTCAGGAGATGATTTGATTTAGGTTGAATAATATCTAGTTCAAGTGTATATGGATCATCCTTACAACAACCACAGATCTCACTTAATTAAATAGGTACCAAATTAATTTACATTTATTTTATAGTTTCAGTAATACAGATTAAATAGTTACATTTAATTAAATTGTTCTAGCGCGTTATACGGCTGCTACATTTTCATTTTTAGGTCTTTACTGACAAACAAACTTCACATTAACCATCACCATAAACTCATCCTTGGTTAGAATGAGTCAATGACCCAAAGTGACTCGTAACTTACTGCTTCTGAGTAAAAGAAAATTGTAAACACAGTCGAGTTAACCAAGCGCATTTGTCATACTTAAATTATTAGTTTAAATAATTATTACGGGTTATAAGAAAACAAACATATTTTTGAATGGGTTGCTTTTAATTAGACAATGAAGAAGTAAGTTATATTTCGAAATTGTGGGGTTTACGTTATTTTAGCAAAGATTATTCTGTAACTCAAGTTCTGTTACAAAATTATAACCCTTTTTAACCTTAACCTGAACTTAATTCACTCACTAAATCTACTATAAATAACTCTACTATATAATTCATAAATGAATGCTTGTCTTCTTCAGTGATTCAGTATACATATTCAATGGTTTCAATTCCAGTAATAACACTTGGCTTTGCTGGAAAACTTTGTTTAATGCATCAACTGATTTATTTGAAATTTCTTTTCTCATATTAAACTTATGGACAAATACAAAACTTTAAGGGCATCTAGGGCCATTCCCTTTAGACTAATTTTTATAAATTTTATTTCCGGCAAAACTACACACCGAGCTTTTTCCAACGACACCTAAATTATTAAATTTGGCCCAGTATTTTAGGAGGAGTAATGATCACAAAAACCCCCTAGCATATTAAATAAGAAATAGATTACGAGCAATCGGACATACATTAGATACATTACTTTGAAATGGCGACCTACCCAGGTAGGTATTTTAAGCCAAGACAACTTAGAGGGATAATCTTTTCAAAGATTTTTTAACGTATTCTCGATGGTGGATTGTTGTAAATTTTGTTGTTAAAATATTTTATTTTATTTTATTTTCTTGCTTTAAAACACGTTAAAAACCCAATTACATTGAAGCAGTTAAAACTAATATAAAGTTTTTTGATGTAGGTTGAGTGTGGCAAAGAGTCCTCACACAGCACTATACATTATATTAATTGTTAAAGAAATCTGGAGACAATAGACTAACTTATAATACTTACTAAACAACATATTGTCAATTTTCAGATTGGTAGCCAACTTGACGCGTCCAAGGACGCGCCCTTTGTTTAGTGGCGACTTGGAGGGCCAATTCTAAGAATGTCGTAAGGGGTGAGAGGAGGGGTTTCCCGGGCAATCCCGCGTATGGTACCGTTAGGACGCCGACATTACGCTTGACCAACCACGATGAGTTCAAAGGTGCTCATCGTGGTTGGTGTGAGGTTTGAGAACACCTTTTAACTGCGATATTTGTTATTTAATGGTACGGAGCTTGTATCACAATGTCCATAAACCATTTCCCTTCAAACGTGATTATTGCGGATTTGTTTGCGAGTAAAAACAATATTAATTTTAAACTATACTCGTATAAGTTAAGTATGATGTAAAAATTTCTAAGTTGATATAAATATTTTGATATTGATTTTTTCTGACATTTGGCATCACAGATTAGTAAAAACATTGTTACTTAACAAACATTGTAATGGTTGTAATGGTTTAAAATGTATTATAAACAATTAAAAAGTAATGGTTGTAATGGTTTAAGATGTACTATGAACAATTAAAAAACGTCAACTAAACCATAGTGAAAATGAAACATATTAAAAATATCTGTAGGATATGATATTATCAATGTTGTAGATTACTGAAAATTAATGATACAGTGGTTTAGAAATATGTTTGTTAAGATCATAAATGATATAACCAATGATATTATTAATATAAAAATCATTCCAACATGAAAATACATATGATTTTATATTACTGTACTGTAATTAAAAATATTGTTGTTATATTTTTACCTCTTAAAATTGGATGAAATTGTAAAATCATTAGAAATTATTTTTTGACGATTGATATTTTCATGGTAACTAAAGGTTCTAAGAGGGGTGAATAAACTTTCTTTGTCAGGGCTGTGCCTTATTGAGGAGACACTTTACCATACCATTCTCCACTTTAATTATAAGATCGAAAATATAAACAAAGTAACCATAACAGCCATCTACCAAGAGTAATATTTCAGGGTGTATATAGAATGAAAATAATAGTATCCTTTACTCTTATACGAACAATGTTACCTTGTCTTGCATGCGTGCGTGCTTGCTTGCCCTACGATCTCAAAAACGGCTCCGAGGATTTTCTTTACAGTCTTGAATTAAGTAATTTATTACTAAAAAATGTGTTCTATGTTCTATGCAGATTACTTGGCCAGCGTAAATATAATCTACTTTATATTTGTCAAATATACCACTCAACTATCATCGCACAGCCCAAACTACTTGACCTAGAACCTTGAAAGGTAAAACTGGCGACAATTCTTGGGGCCCACGCCGTCCATAAGACTAATGCTAAAATTAATTAACATTAGTCTTATGGACGGTGTGGGCCCCAAGAATTGGCGCCAGTTATATTTTGGTATTATACGGAGGCCACCCTTTTACAGCGCGCTGCGGCGGTTATGTTAGGTTGGGTTATCATAAATATGTTAGTAGGACTTTCCTCGTTTCGTTACGAGTCTAACGATACCAGATGAGTAAAATTTTAGCCCGCCAAATCCCTTCCAAGTAGGCCAAGGTCAGGTCGTTGACCGGAGCACACGCATCACCTGTCACCGCCGAAAGTATGACTCATCTGGTATTGTCCGATTCGTAACGAAACGAGGAAAGTTCTAAACTAACATATTTATGATAAGCCAACCTAACATAACCGCCACTACATGTCGCTCATGTTCAAGAAAAACGTCACAACTCAAAACTTTTAAAATTTCTGTTCATTACAGGAAAATGTCAATCAATGGTAATATTTTTCTGTAAAAAATCGTCACAACTGTAATTTTAAATATAACCATCCAGATAGCACTTATGTCGCTTTTCCATGAGGGGATTTTCAAATGATCTCCTATTGAAAACGTCACTATCCTAAATGTGCAGTAGGTTTTCAAAGCGTGTTAAGGAAATGCCCTTTCTTATTTGTGGAAAAAAGTCACATTTCGACTTGAGCCATTTTAGGTGATACATTTTTCTTCCAAACATAGGAAAGAAAAGTTTCATGAAAAGTGTCATATCTTTAGTTATGACATTTTTCCATACAAGAAGTACAACTTTTCCTTCCTCTGTTTTTGAATTATTTTCAGATGTGCCGTTTTCTACACAATAATTATGTCGTGTTTCATAGTTATTGCCATGTTGATAAATCCGCTTCCTATTTAAACTAAATTTTTACTGTATTTTGAATTTTGGTTACAGTTTAGACTTGGTTATTTAATAAAAAACTTAACTCTTGTTTGAATCAATCTGCCAGGCATTCTTGTACCTTTCATTTAAAAAGAAAAAAAAACATTGTGCGCCCAAAATATCTGTATGAGTAATAATGCTTGAAAACCTTTTTAAATGATTATCTAACTCATTCAAGGCAGAAATGTATATGAGAAAAGAGTAGTTGTTAAGTTTTTTAATGTATTTAACTAAAAGAGGCTAAGCTGTAAATGAGACTTGCGTGCTAATGTAAAGGCTAAACTTTGTGTTAAGCTTAAGTGTATCTTATGCTGTGCCTTTAAAGAAAGCTTAGCCTGGTAATTCCCCGCTGTAACGAAAAGGCTAAGCTTTGCACGAGACTTGCGTGCTAATGAAAAGGTTAAGCTTTGTAGTAAGCTTAAGTGTATCTTATGCCGTGCTTTAAAAGAAAGCTTAGCCTGGTCATTCCCGCTGCAACGGAAAGGCTAAGCTTTGCACGAGTTTTGTGTGCTAATGAAAAGGCTAAGCTTTGTTGTAAGCTTAAGTGTATCTTATGCCGTGCCTTAAAAGAAAGCTTAGCCTGGTCATTCCCCGCTGCAAAGAAAAGGCTAAGCTTTGCACGAGTCTTGTGTGCTAATGAAAAGGCTAAGCTTTGTTGTAAGCTTAAGTGTATCTTATGCCGTGCCTTAAAAGAAAGCTTGGCCTGGTCATTTCCCGCTGCAACGGAAAGGCTAAGCTTTGCACGAGACTTGCGTGCCAATGAAAAGTCTAAGCTTTGTAGAAAGCTTGCGAGTATCTTAGCCACGCCTTAACGGAAAGCTTAGCTAGACCATTTATTACAGCAATGAAAAGGTTAAGCTTTGCAATAAGCTTGTGTGCTATCTGGGATTGGCTCAGATCTGGACCCCATATCTGGGGAGCCAGATCTGGACTTCAGATCTGGGCGCCAGATCTGGTTTGATCTGGCCAGATCTGGCTCCCAGATCTGAAGTCCAGATCTGGCCCCCCAGATCTGGCTCCCCAGATCTGGCCAGATCAAACCAGATCTGGCACCCAGATCTAGCCAGATTAAACCATATATAACCAGATCTGGCCAGATCTGGGCTCCAGATCTGGAATCATCAGACTTTTCCATAAGGGAAATGAGAGAGGCGACGGTGCCATAGCTCTTCCTTATTATTGTCCTTACCTGACTGTTCAACAAAATTACTAGACATTTGGTAATCTGGATCAATGTCTAGTGTGTAAAGACCATCCACAATTGTAGCATGACTCATGCCGCATGAGCTACTGGGTGACCGAAGACACTGTAGTCCTCCTGTTTATATATGTTACAACCGTCTTCAGAAAAAACTAATGTTAGCCTAGACCTTTATTTATCATTTTACTCACATAAAGTAAATTTAAGCTTAAATTAGGTACATAAACTATATCAGTAATTTTTCGTTCAACAGACTCAATCACTTCTTTGTTTGAAATTCATTGTTGGTGATGGTGATTTTATATTTTGATTAGGATTTTTGCGGACATTTGCCATCACTGATTAGTAAAAAAAAAATAATAATAAAAAGACTCAATCATTACTGTGACTTCTCCTTGACCTTCGCTTTTTAGCTTTTCATTAGGCCTATTAGCGACAGTGACATCCATGTTATACTTTTGGTATTTTTCTAGCAAATCTTTTTGACCTGTCATGTGATTTGTACATGCAGAATCAAGATACCAGCGTTCAGCACTAGTTTTTGCAAACTAATGCTGACAAAACACACCAATCACCTTTACCATTACCTTTACTCGATATTTGTTTAGCAGATTTGTTTGAAGTATTACTCTTCCCGGAATAAGAGGAATTTTTGAAACATTCTGATGATTTGTGGCCGGTTTTGTGGCAACGAAAGCATTTTACAACAAAACGTTTTGTATTATGTTTTGTAGCTAACGCGTTTTGACCTAAACCGCTATGGCTAGAACTGACAGACTTTAAATCTTCTTGAAGTAACTTAGATTTAATTAGTTCAGCTGTTAGTTTAGCTCCTGAGTTTTCTAATGCCATGACCATAGGGTCATAATGACTAGGTAAGCCATTCAACATTACTACAGCAAGAAATTCATCCTAAATGGCTTACTTATGTCTGCTATTTGTTGTGCAACAGACATAATCTTAGTGACATAAGCATCCATTGATTCGAATTCAGAAAGTTTAGTATTAAATAGACTTCTCAACAAACTTAGCCGTCTAACTAATCCTTTATTTTCAAAAGCATTTTGGAGATTTTCCCAAGCTTCTTTAGCAGTTTTTGCATTTCTTACGTGAGGATAGCATCAAGGTTTAACAAATAAACATATTTTAGCAAGTGATTTTTGATCTTTCTTCTTTTCACTTACCAAATTGACCTCACCTTTCTCAGTTTCATCTGGTTCGATGCAACTCCATATATCCTCATGAATAAGAGCCATTTTCATTGCAAACTTCCAGTTGTTGTAGTTGGAAACTCCTTCAAGTAGTTCAATACCTGTTTTCAAATCCCTTTCCCCCATATTGCAGAATCTATTCAATTAAAATAACAAATTTGGGAAAAGTAAGATATCTTGAAAACTTTCTACTTTCAGGTTTTACAATGGAAAAATATTACATATTTAACGTGGTAATGCCCATAACCTAATATAAAATGACCCCCCAGAGGAATATATAAAGAAAAATTAATAAATTCCACTAATAAAACTTATAACATTTTAATCAAACAAAATTCATAAACAGAACTATTCAAAAACGTAAACAGAAGAAAATAAAAACATATGAACAGGTGATAAAGAAAGTAAAGTCAATCAGGGATAAACATTATTTTCTCTAACAATATAGCTTCTTCCCTATTGGGGGAAATTCGCTAAAAGGTGTTTAACCGATGCGATAGAGTAGATAGAACTGGCCAACCGGGGAACTCCGTAACCTAAGGGTTGAATATTAAATCATGTGATTTCATATTGTTATTAAATACTATATTTGAAAAACAAGCAATTTCTGTTTGTGTACGTTGGTGACATTGCAATCAATGTGTTGTCGAGTCCTCATTGGACAATAATATAAAAAAAACGATGAGGCCGGCCCATAGTGGAAGGAATATCAATATAATATACTATTGGATAAGGGCCGGCCTACGTATGTCAAACCAAATTACTTATCACCAAGTCACCAAGTAAAATTGATCAAATCAATAAAAATGGCTGCCAGGATCTCACTATCGTGTATTTTACTTTGTTTTCTGTTAAGTTTTTTCAATTCGGCAAATGGTGACGGCGAAACTCTAGTCCTACTTGATAATTTGGCAATTAAAGAAACACATTCCATATTCTTCAAGTCTCTCAAAGGTATATCACTTAGTGCTGTAGAATTAGGCCTAGGTTATGTTTAGGGATATGAAAGCAGGAGCCGGTTATTTAGGCTAAATCTAGAAAAGTTCTTCTCATTCCATCTAGGGGGCAAGGTGGAACACCAGGTTATTGAGTGGGAAAACAATAAGATATGAAACAACTCATCTCATAGTATAAAAAATAGTATTCTTATACTTTCAAGAACTGTTCTATTTTTTATGGTTCTTAATTTAAAATTTTAACTAGGCTAAATTCAATTTTTTTTGTATTTTTAGGCTATCTATGTTATAAGTAAAACCAAAATCTATCGCATTATGGGCCTACCGTGAAATGATTGATATCCATCATGACCTACAACTTAAAATATGGGTATGGGTTTCATATCTGATCTTTTGCCGTTCATTTCTATAGCAGACGATTCAACATCTGATCTCTAAGAGAACAGTATTAACGCGTTCGCTGCTGCGGACGTTCCGGAATGTCACCAGGAACATGGTGCTAGGAGCTAGGAACGTTCCGGAACAGCACCGTTCATTGCTTTTTAATGTTTTCATTTATTAGCCAGCTCATGGATTAGCCTCCTGAGCGTTCTATATTTCCTTGCAGCTCTTGGGGACGTAATTTTCCTACAATTCAAAACATTATTTCCAAAAATTACCACCAGCGGGGTCATTTGGATAAGGGCTTGTCTCACCTCTTTCCTGCTAATTAGCAACACTACTTTACCGACTGTAACCTTGGTAATTCTGCTATCTTCCAGAATCACCAAGTACTATGTCCAAAACCGGTTTGATAAGTTAATGAACATTGCTGTCCTACATAATTATCATTGTTATCACCGTAGTTCAGTGTAAGAGGCAATGTTACATAGCGACACACACACTAGTTCAGCTCCTGGTGCAGCCGCGCCATCAAGCGGCTAGCAGCGAACATTTTAACCCTCCAAGTGTCAATCGCCTGATTTCGGGCGATCTTTTTTTGGCCGCCGAGTGTCAATCGCTCGATTTTGGGTGATGTCGCACACGTCACTTTCAGCGAAAATATTTAGCTTACGATCGATCGTTTCGGGCCATCCAGCATACCAAAATGATAGGGGATTTCTGGGCTTCATGGCAACTTCTTTTACAGCTTTCTTCTTTTTCCAGATTTTTATCTTTGTTTACCGTACACTGTGAATGATGTCGTTTGTTGTTTTAGTGTTGTGGATTGCTTTTAATCATTAAATATGAGTGATAAACGATCCAGTGACTTTAGAGAATTAATAAAGAATACATTTAGTGACCTTGATGAAGATAGCCTTAGTGTTGAAAGTAATATTGACTTAGGCCCAAATTGCAAAGTGCCTTAACCTCATTAGAATATACAGGCCTAGGGATTTTTTCTCGGGTATTTTTCTCGTTTTTCCTGTATTTATTCCAATTTTTTATACAAACTTCATAACATTATATATTTTCTTGTTCCTTATTAAATTCTGAACAAAATGTATATCTTGGATTTTTGATTATTAACACCTAAATATATTTTACAGGTCTCGTAACATAAAAAATGAATTTTTTTCTTGTATCTTCTGGATTTGAACCCATGGCAAACTGTTATAACATACATTAAGGCTAACAAATTCTATATTAAAAGATATCCCATTTTCTGTACTTTAAGAAAAAATGCAATATACTTTTATACCATTATGTCAACACTTTAATTTTTTATAGCACTTAATATAAAAGTCTGCAAAAGTGCAAAAAATTGCGTTGCATTTCAGGTTTTTTAATGGGGCACTTAGAGGGTTAAATGATCTACGTTTGATTTTTTACTTACACTTAACTGTGATGTGTAATAATAGAAGAGTTGAGTTAGGAATGTGTTTTTTCCAGTGTCAACAGTGTCACAACTAAATAAGTAAACAAATGTAGAACATCTGTTATTTAAACAAATCCTATACTCTTATATGAACAATGTTATTGTCAGGCCGTGCGTGCTTACTTGTATGTTTGCTTGCTCGTTTGCACAACTATCTCAAAAACGGCTCTGAGGATTTTATTCAGATTTTGGAAATAAGTAATTTATGACCAAAAAACATGTTCTATGCATATTACTTGGCCAGAGAAAGTCGACAAACGTAATAAAATGAGTTTTAACATTGGCCTTAAAGCAACGAAATAAACAAACGAAACTGTAAACAAATCAACTAATCTTAATAGCTGTTGGCAAACTACAGTCATTTATAGGAAAATACAGTGTGTGGGATAAAAATTGCATGGAGGAATAAAAAAAGTTTACTTATGCACCAATATTTTTGATTTGTTTTATAATAATTGGATGAACTGGTAAATATAAAATAATACAGAGCAAGGCTCGGTCCACCAGGTACTAATTTAACTTAAGGCAGGTGAGTGAGTCGAAATAGTCTGGTTGCCACAAATGTTTACTAAACAGCTGCTGAGCAGCATATGTCCCCTAGTTTATTTAAAATTTGACATTCAATGTTTCTTCGGTTTTTTTTATTTTTATGTTTGCTATTATTGCTCCCTCTCTAGGCTATAGGTGATGATGGTGACTCATTAGTTAATGTCAATGGTCCAATTAATTTATAGATAAGCAGGATTAATAGTTTTATTGATTATTGATTAAATTTCAGATCGAGGTTACACTTTGACATTCAAGTCTGCAGATGATGCCAATCTTGTTTTGTCAAAGTATGGAGAGTATTTGTATGAGAATTTGATTATCTTCGCTCCATCTGTGGAAGAGTTTGGTGGGTCTGTCAGTGTTGAAGCCATTGCAGAGTTCATTGATGGTGGAGGTAATAATTCTAATACACCTAGGCTATTTTAAAATATCTGTAGTCATAAAAAGTTTGATTTAAATTAATTACACAGTCATTAAAAGAAACCTAATTTAGTTAAGTCTAATTTAACTGCCAAGGAATAAAGATAATTTACTGAATTTGTTAGATGGAGAGACAATTTATGGATTAAAATTTGTTGCCTGATTTATGTGAAAGTAGTCCTTTCGACCTTAAGCAAGGAAAAGATAGCCTAGTTAACAAAAATAGTTTTCAGTTGTGTAAGTGGGAAACATAAAGTGTATAGGCTGTTTTAGCACTCATTGTGGCTTTCAGTCCACCGTCAGATTATAATATTACCAAATTAGCACATTAAAATGGGTTCCGATTATGTCCCAGACTTGAAAGGTGCTGAGCTCTTTTTCTATCTGGCTTTTTTGCATAGGCTGGAATTTAATGTATTAAATATTGCTGTTTTAATTTTGCTTTTTGATTTATAATATATGTGTATTTTTTAGGAAATTTGCTTGTTGCTGGCAATTCCCTCTCAGGAGATATTTTACGAGAGTTAGCATCTGAATGTGGTTTTGAAATAGACGAAGAAGGTTCCTCGGTCATTGATCATCTTAACTATGACATCAATGATGATGGAAAGGTCTGTTTATTCATAGATTAAAATTTAAAATGATAAGGCATTTTAAATGTTAAGCTTAATGATTAATACAGGCTATCTAAAAAATACCCCCGTTGTAGCAGACTGCATACTCAGCGAATTTCAAATGCTTAAATAAATCATTTAGACAGAGCCTCGAATCAAGTAAAATCTACTTATATCCTAAAGTGAGCATACAAAAATTTTCTCCATAAGAATAATATGTGAAATGAGTATGCAGGTTTGCTGCCATGAAGTGTGAAATTTAGATATTTTTTGCAATAATCCTGTAGATATCAACTAGATGAAGCCGTATAACAAGTTTTATTCAAATATGTTGAGATATAAGCGAGATAGGTATAAAATTTTATTTATTTCCCATAAGGTTAACATTGGGACAATATACTGTGCTTACCGCTAGCGATATCTCGGTAACCAATGGACATAAAGCAACAATTCAAGATACTAAATTATTGGTTTTTTAAAGCTGAATTCAATGGTCCAAACAAGAATTTGATAATTTCATTTTCCCATATAAAAAATCCCAAAAACCCATTTTTGGAGGGGTTTACCCCCCTTACCCCCCCTTCCAATGGTCCGATCAGGCTGGTTTTTGAACTCTTCCAAATAATTACTAGCCTACAATATATGTGTGTGCCAAATTTCATTCAGATCGGACTATACATGAGTTGTCGGGTCAAAATCTGAAAAGGGTACAATCACTGTCCCTTCATAAAAAAATAATGTAGCCTTCTGTAATTATTGCTAAAAATGTTTTATTTTGGAAGTTTAGGTCTTAATCTTATTGTCTATACTGTTTAAATCATGAATTAAGAAGAGGTTGGGGCAAAATATTGAGAAAATACTGGCCAAAATAGCGACGATCGCGTGTCCCCCATCCCAGTTTTAATGCTAAAGAGACGTTTTAAACAAGTTCACCAATCAAATAAGTGAATATAAAACCCACGTTTATATTGTCGGATACAGGGAGATAATCAAATAGCGCTTATTACGGATGAAACTATATTATTAAGACGCCGAGCTCGGTTAAAAGTCGTGTCCCTACCTTCAGCAGTATCGTCGGTAGCGTAGTCTGTTTCTCATCGTACAGCGACACTAGCGCTATTAGCAGCCGACAACGAGTTTAATTCTGGAGTGTCATGGCGGCGAGCAACGATGAATGTTCGAGTTCGTCCTGTTAAATTAATTTGGACATGGAGAGAAGTAGTTTTGTTAACTGAAATTGCCATGTATAATTTATGAGTGTAACAACGGTACACAATTTATTCTTCAACGAAAGTAAATCGCGATCCATCGTAATAGTTTAATTCGTGCGTAATACGGCCCGGTTTCAAATGCCGATTCGTCACTAGCGATAGCGTTCGCCATTGTGAGACTAGCAGACGCAACAAGTGAAATTGTTACGCTGGTCTGAGAAGCGCCGGTCGCGAATTATGGGCAATTTAGCGTGAGATCCGCTACATTTTGCGACCGGTGTTTCAATTTGACCTTATATTCTTATTGGCGATGTAATTTTTTTTTGTTTTATTACGCCGATTTTGATACAGAATAAAAACAATGTGTTTATTATGAAAATAATAATAGTGCAGGGTTGCCACCAACAGGTAAAAATCAAATTATGGGAGAAATTTTAATTCAACAAAAGAATCTTTACTACTGTTTTACATTCTTTTAATCAATCTGAAAATGGAGTTAGCTAATTTAAATTCTTTTAATTCTTTTAATGAATTGCTCTTGTTAGGCCTATTTGCCCTTGTTGTTTTTTTTGACTAGTAAATGTTTCAAATAATGATTTACAAAAGTATTTTAATTTGTAAAATCAAATTTGGTTGAAGGGTTTTGATTGATTGTTTTTAGTTTTGTGTTAGGCCTGATTAATTTACTAAGGCCTTAGCCTTTTTTTAAATCTTGTAACCTAACCTTCGTTTAAAAAATGTTTGATACACATATAATATTTAACTTTTCTATGAATTAGATTTGAAACAAAACTCGTTTAATGATTTTAAGTATGTTTCAATCATGATACTTAACTAATTATACAGAAGGCCTGAATAAGATTTTTGGAAATATTTCTTGTGAGTGGCATTATTGAGATGATTACGGTTGGCCCATTTGTTCTTGCTGTACCTAGTTTAAAAATTAAGTTAATACATTTTTTTAAATAATGATGTTAATGGTTGTTTGAGTTATTCTAAGAATGGCTAAAGAGTTTTAAGTACCATACTTTCTTTTTCATTTATATTTTTTATGCTTGAGGCCTTTTTTATTAAATTATTCAGGCCTGTCTATTTAACAAAAATTGTAATGAAGCTTTATTTAATAGTTGTAACATTTTGATACATAACCAAATTAAATATAGGGCTAATCATAGTTGTAATTGGAAAAAATCAAAATAATTGTACATGACTAAGTGACAACAGTTTAAGATTTTGGAAATAAAACATCCAATGATAAAAATAATATAGGTTAATAATTATAGGATATTAGAAGTTACGTTTTAATTATCGACAGTGGCCTTTGATTTTGAAGTTATATTAAAAATACAGTACACCTCGGATTATCCGGACCCCAAATTATCCGGATCCCGGATTATCCGAACCGGTCCATCCGAGAAATTGAAAAATTAAAATCATGGAAAAACGTAATTTTAGCGAGTTCACGAGTGAAATGCGCCTTCTAAAAATAAAATGTAAATTCAATAGATTAGTGTATACATTTGGAATCACAATAATTGAAGGAGCCGCATTGCCTAAACAGTACATTACTGTACATCATTTTCGTGACGAATCTTTTTGGTTTGCTACTTGGGGCACTAGTAGTAATCAGCAAATTCGTAGCCTATGGCAATTTCGCAAGTTTATTGCTACCAATTTAGGCTACATGTTTATAGATGTGAATTCTTTGTGTGAATTGATATTGAGTTTCGAGGTGAGTGGTTGTAAAAGGGGAAAAAGTGGTTTTAACTTTAGAACAGAAACTGAATGGTGTCAAAAGCCTTGATACGGGGAAACCAGGTAAAAAATTAGCAAAGGAACTGGGTGTTGGGTGAAGTACAGTAAGTGACTGGAGGAAGAATTGAGCGCAATTAAAAAAATGGTATGCGGAACAAGCTTGAAAGACTTGAATGAACAGTCATGATACGCCGTTTGCAGCTTTAATTTAGCAGGGGCTATGGTACGTGATCGCTATTTATGCGATATTGTAATGACCTCGGATTATCCAGATTTTTTGTTATCCGGATCGGTGTTCCGCCACATTAATCCGGATAATCCGAGGTGTCCTATATTTATATTTGTATCTGTCTAATTTGGTCCTGATTTCATACCTCTGGATGTAGTGAGGTCAGACGAATTGTTTTTGAGAGATAAGTATTCACCTCTTTAACAGAAGTCACACTCATGTAACAGAGGTCATGTCCATGTAACTGAGGTCATGCATTGTAACAGAATGTCACATTTTAAATTTTTTAGTTAAAAATATGTATGGTCAAAATATATATAAATGGTTGTATTTTTTCAATTAAGTACAGTTTCAAATTGGTACACAATAATTTTCATGACAATGAAATGGAGTAAACACATTGTGAGGTTAAAAAACCTGAGCAAAACTTGTATTTGTAGGTGAATTACATCTTTTCTAAGCTATTATTAAAATATAGGTCAGTCAAAAGTAACAGGGCTGTAATATAGGTTATTTAAAAACAGTATATCGGAGCAACAAAAAATATGAAATACAATGGGTTTTCCCTTTTATTTGATTATGTAATATTGATTTATCTGAGTGTGACCTCTGTTATGAAAAATGGGAGTTTCCTATATAAAACTGCCTCTCCCATCGACATACCTGGGTAATGGTGCTTTCTTTCTATTTTCTCATATTCTATAGGGTTCAAAGTATTAAAAAATGTAACTGTCATTTAGATACCAAGCAATAACTTTTTGGTTTTTTCCTACTTTGCAATTGGACCCTTTTCAGATTTTGACCCTATCGTGCTTAGTGTCGCGAGCACGAAATACGGCGGGTGAGTGAGGGCGCTGCTGGCGAAATCAGCAGTATTTTGGTTGTCAATTAGTCATATGATTGTAAGTTTACAAGCACACGTTTACATATGAAAGTTTTGCTGCAAGCTCTTATGCAAGATTCTTCTAATTTCGTGAAAGATTCAGACTAGCAGGAATCAATAATAACTGTCAGCTGTAGACAAAAATAAAAATGTAACTTTGTTTGTTTTCGGAGATTTCATAAGTTAATTCATCGAATTATGAAATTATATTATATTTTTTGGTGATAAATTGTTCAACACTTAATCTACATAACCAGTCAATTTTAACATATAACGGTTTTTTTTAATCAGTGTGCAATCTATGAACATTAAGCCTATTTTTTTGCATTCTCTCTTATTTTGCCGGGTTTGTTTTGTTTTCATCATGGAGTCAGGAGAAATACAGTTTGAGCCGCCCAAGGAACGACGGTTACAGGGCATTTTCCAAAGTGACCTCAAGTAACAAATCAAAAATGTAGTTGCAAACGTTCTTAGTTTTGCAAAAAAGTTCAGCCGACGAAAATAATCGTGAAGCTATTGACTTCAATAAAAGCCAAGAACTGACATAAAAAATGTGTGGAATCAGTCTCCGGCCTGTTCAAAGGTGTGCCCGAGAAGTAAAAAGAGAAAGTAGTGTACCTCCTAGAAAACTATACTCCCGAGTCCCGAGAGAAGCGATTCGCACATTGATAAATGACTGATTGTGGCGTAGTGAGGGAGGCAGTTTTGAGATTTTATGACAGGGGAGATTTACAAACTGCTCAAAATGGCCGCAAGGAACACAAGCCAGAGAGAATTAATTGGCTACACTGGTAGTATCTGCTCTGTTCGACGGTTTTTTGTGCCCTAGGATTCAGGTACAAAAAAGCCAACAACGGACGCAAATTTCTGATGGAGAGTAGTCGCCACTCGTGCGCGGTTCTTGCGCAAAATGCACTCGCTAAAGCAGGAACCTATACTAAACGACTGGGTGTACCTCGACGAAACTTGGGTGAATCAAAATCACTCCAGTAAGTTTATCTGGCAACACTCGAACAAGAGTGGAGGATTGGAAGTACTGTACCGACAGGGAAAGGAAGGCGATTAATAGTGTATTATCCATAGTCAATGATGTCATGCTGGGAGTTCAAAAGGGTTCATCCCTCATTGCAAGTGTGTTTTTCGTTCTAAGAAGAATAGCAGTGACTCAGAAATGACCTATCCCTATTCTAAATATTCAGAAATGAACTAACTATTCGTTGATCTGTCCCAAGTTTTGAGCCTAAATCGAGTTACTTTTAAGAATATAATTTTTGTACATAATGTGAGTAGATTGAATAAAACTTTAACACAAATTACTTAATAATCATTTCTTAATTTGGTATTAATGAAATAACAACACCCCTATTATGTTATAACATAAAAATTACTTGATTTGAAACCTCCATTCACACAAGTCCGGTACGGAACCGTTACAAATGTCCCATACAAACCAGAAAACTTCAATATATTTCTTGAAGTAATCATTGATAAACATTTAAAATTAGCATTAATTTGTTAAGAAATATATCTTTCATTGCTCTGTATATTTTAAAATCCTCTTTTACAAATATAATAAAAGATTTTATCAAAACTATGATGACATGTAATTTTGTGGAGTCCCTTACGAGACTAGCCTACTGTTAATTTTTCCAAGAAAAATAAAGTGTTTGAAATGTTTTCAAACATAACATATTATAGGTAGTGAGGTATGAGAAGGAGCTTGAGTTTGAAGTTTCAACAGAGGAGGGGAAGAAATTATTGTAATTCATAAATCGACACACAAGCAGAAATATATCCTGGAAAACCAGATTAAATATTTTTTAAAGTCCATAAACTAGTTGTAAACATGGCCTTACCATTGATTATCCTCATCGACAATCAATGTCAATGTCGATGTCGATAATCAATGGCCTAATTGTCCCGTGTGGAACTTGGAATAGCTGAAATAACTGTGCAACCAAGCAAACATATAAACATACAAGCTTGAAAAATTGTTCGTATAAGAGGATAACATAATTGTTTTTGTTTTAGGTAAATTTTGTAGCCTACAACTATCTTTTACCAAGATTTTATATGATAAGAGTTTTTTTATATGTAGGCCTATTTGGTAGCCAATTAGAAAATTAATTTAGGTTTTGGGCTCGGGTTTCCGGGTGAAAGACTCACTTGCGGTTGGCAATGCTGTTTTGGATCGCAGACGGACAAAGAAAACTTTTAATGAAATATTGCGTCAAAAACTTGCATAGTGTAAAGTCCACGAAAAACACAAACAAGATGTTGACAGCTCAACATAAACATTTAATTTGCTCTTTTCAGCTGACTTTTAGCAGAAGATTTTGTGTGTTTCCAGTTTTTGCCGCCCGCCGTATTTCGTGCTCGCGACACTAAAGACACATGCATACATACTTACTTACTTATCGCGAATGGACCCAGTAGGATCACACAAAGCACTCTGGCATAGTTTCTTCCATACTTCTTTCATCCTTTCTCCATGTCTTCTTTTTCTCTCTTCAGTCCATTTTTTGTTCCTGGCTTCTTTGGTGCTTCCTTCTCTGACAATACAATCCACTTTTCTACCTTATTTCTAAAAATTGCTCTCTCTCTAACATCTTTTGATTTAATTTTAGCTTCTTGTAAATCTAATTTAACTTGGCCAATCCATGGTGTTGTTGATTTTACTTTTTCAATGTAGGTGAGAATTCTATTGGAGGGGTGAGACTTGTTGGGGGAAGTCTTGAAACATGTCCATAAAATTTTAATCTTCATCTTGTTATGTCTGCTGCCAGGTTTGAGATTTTTTCTGTGGTTTTTATTGATTGCAGTCGGTAACCTTCTTCTGTTAGTTTTGGACCTAAAATTTTTCTCATAATTTTGCGTTCTTCTTTTAGTATTTTTTCAATGTCACATTTTGTGTGGAGTGTAAGAGTTTCACTAGCATACAATGCTGCTGGTTTAATATGAGCAGTAGTGCCTGATTTTTGTGCTAGAGGAAATACATTTCTTATTGTAGATTTCAAGTGTCATGCCATATGCTCTCTTCATTTTCTGTTGTCTTAACTTCTGTGCAACTTTCTCCCCTCCAGTTGGTTCTAAAATTTCTCCCAGGTATTTAAAATGCTTTAGGTACTCTAATTATTTTTCCATATTTTGTATTAAGACTTTCTATGTTGAATTTTGTACAGAAAAATTCTGTCTTTTGAAATTAAATTTGTAGGCCTACTTTATCAGTGCATTCCTTAAGAATTTCAATTTGTTTGATTGTGGTTTCTTCGTTATCTGAAAGTATGGCTAGGTCGTCCGCAAATGCCAAACATGACACCTCTATTTTTTCTTTGGTTCCACCAAGATGAACTGGTTTCCAGTGAGCTTGATTTTTCAGTTGTTTTTCCCATTCCTTAATAACTTTATTCAGTACGATTGAAGAGGAGAGGAGATAGCCCATCACCTTGACGTACTCCAGTTTTAATGGTAAAGGGTTCAGAGATTTCTCCCATAAATTCAACTTAAGAAATAGTGTCAGTCAATGATTCTTTGATGAGCCTTAATGTTTTTGAGTCAAGTCCCAGATCTTCTAAAATGTTAAACAAAGATTGCCGGTCAACTGAGTCGTAGGCTTTCTTAAAATCAACAAATGTACAAATTATTATTGCATTTCTAATTGGTTTGTGCTTTAATATTGTTTTTAGATTGAAAATTTGTTCTATGCATGAGCGTCCAGGACGGAAGCCTGCTTGATATTCGCATTTGGTGTTCCAGCTGTTCTTGTGTTCTTTAGAGGAGGCATGCTGAGGAAATTTTGTAGGTGACTTGTAGAAGTGAGATTCCCCTGTAGTTATTTACATCTGTAAAGGGTGAATAAGGGCACATTTCCAATCCTCTGGTAATTTTTCTGTTCTCCATATTTCTGTCATGATTTCCGTTAGTTCTTGCAATGTCTTTGGTCCTAGGTTTTTCAGCAACTCTGCAATAATGCCATCTTCTCCTGAGGTTCTATTATTTTCTAATTTATTTATATGACTTCTGATTTCTTCTTGTGTCGGTGGTAACGAATCCGGCCGGGCGTTCGAACAACTTCTTTTGGGAAATCTTGTATTGGGTTCCGGACAATTAAGGAGATTAGAAAAGTATTTATCCAATTCTTGACAGTTTTCCTGGTTCGTTAGGGCTAATTTTCCATCTTTTTTTCTAAACACAAATTTTGTGGTGTATATCCTCATATTTTATCTGCAAAAGTCCTGTAGAATTCTCTAGTATTGTAGTTCCAGAAGTTTTCCTCTATGGAATCAACCTCTGTCTTTATGTACTTCCTTTTAGCCTGCCTAATCACTTTGGTTACCTGTTTCCTAACTTCGTTAAATAGATGTAGACTTTCTTGTGATTTTTTACTGTTATATTCTTGAAATGCTTTTTTTCTTCTTTCTAATGCATTTTCACAGTCTGAGTCTCACCAAGGATGTTTAAATCTCTTTTTCAAAGAGATATTTTCCTTAGGTATTCGTGCGATTTTAGAATGAAATTCCTCCCAAGTATTTGGTTTTTCTTTTTCCCATCCTTCTTTTACTTTAGATTCTTTAATCTTCTTTGTATCATATTTCTGTATTCCTGTTTTCTTCTTAGGGCTTCTTCTTGCTGTAAACTTAATTTTAATTCTAGTTGGATAATGATCTGAGTCAATATTTGCTCCTCTGTGTACTTGAACGTCGTAGATTTCTCTTTGTACTGGGTATGAAATTGCCACATGATCTATTTGAAACACGCCAATTTGTTGAATAGGAGATCTCCATGTCTTCTGTTTTCTTGGAAATTTTCTTAAAGAAGTTTCATATATGTATATGAAAATGAACGAATGGTGTTTTTGGCATCTGGGGACCTCAAAACGAAAAGTTATGATAGTCTCGGGCTTAAGTCTTACCATGAGACCTGCGGTAACAGCTTCTTCTCCATAGGGGAAATTCGCTAACAGGTAAATAAATTCTATTATGACCCTCCATCTTAAAGCAATCAAAATTTGTTTAGGGGCCTAATGTACTTGTTCCATCCCTGTGTCCTAGGGACATCTTCAGCACTTTCATTCCTTGAAGATAAAACTTACTGCAAACACTAGGTTGTTGTCAGGAGTTAAAAATCCATGCCTAACATTAAAAAACACAATTCACATACAACCAGGATACAGGGACTAAAAAAAACATTAACATATTAAACAAATATGGGTAGCTTTAAAATAGTCTTTGGTATAAGGTATTTATAATATTTCGTAATTGTCAGTACATATGATGACAAATAAAGATTAATTGATTGATTGATTGATTTATTTACATGAAGATATGGATAAATTAATAATAAAGTATTTGTTAACTTTATTTTATGTCGTCTCATTTTTTAATGTCTATCTATTTTGTTCCCTTAAGAATTTTGTCGTGCCAGTGTTAATAATTGTAAACTGCTAATCTTCCCACTGTACTGCTGAGTCCTAGTGTAGTGGCGCATTTAACCCAGGGGTGGTTATGGCACCATTTCACAGCCAGGTTTTTTTTCTGTTTAATGTAAATGTTATGTAAATGTAATGTTTTTTTCAATTAAATAAACACTTTTCAGCCTCTTGCTTGATCAGTCCCCTACATTTGGAATCTGGCATCTGTTTTAGTCCAGGGCATGCAAAGTATTCAGTAGAAAATACACATAAGTAGATAAAAATCAATGTTTTGCCCAAGAAAACAGCACTTCTGGAATATTTGGTTGAACACAAACGAACAAACCATGTCACCATGAACTTAATTCACTGTCAAAAGGGGAAGAGAGGGAAACAACACAAAAAGAATGATGCACGGGTCACAGCGAACTTTTGAATCATCACCACAAAACACACCCAACTGGAGTCACAAAAAAACTTCAGACAACACAAAAAAATCTTAATTAAAGCAAGTCTTAGGCACTGAACCATCTTGGTCTGCTGCAACGGGGGTATTTATATATATATATATATATATATGTCTGTTAACACGATAGCGGCCGTAAATATGATCCGATCTTAATGAAATTTGGTACAGACGTGTAAAGTGGTAATCACTCGGACGAGTTTGTGAACCAGCCCGATCGGACCACCGGAAGGGAGGGGTAAAGGGGGGTAAACCCCCCCAAAAATGAGTTTTTTTGAGTTTTTTACATGGAAAATTAAAAATTATCCAATTTTTGCTAGCATGTTTGAATTCAGCTAAAAAAACAAACAATTTAGTATTTTTAATCACTGCTCTATGTCCATTGGTTTCCGAGATATTGAAAGTGGTAACACAATACGTTGTCCCAATGTTAACCTTATGGGAAAGAAAGAAAATTCTATATATCGCTTATTTCTCAACATATCTTGATAAAACTTGGTAAATGGCTTCTTCTAGTTCAGATCAACTAAATATTGAATTAAAACCACTCAGTTTTAATATACCCGTAGCAGCAAACCTGCATACTCATTCACCATGTTATTCTTATGGAGCTTACAAAAACATGTTGAATCTCGCTATGTTGGATTGAAATATGTTGTTTTGCATTTGAAAATCGCTGAGTGTGCAGGTCTGCTGGAACGGGGGTATTTTATTGTTATTTACGTGATTTTGGTCGCTGGGTGACAGCGCAACGACCGGCGGGGAGTTTATATTTTAGCCAATAGAATGTTATTCCCCAGAAAGTCCGTGCAGTCCCGGCCAAGCACGACAACTTTGACAGACAAAATCAGGGCTGCCATCTCAAATATCTTCAAAACAAAATATACCACGGTGTAGCTCGTGTCCTAGAGAACCTTTTTCACTGAAAATCTCCGATTTTGAAATTTTGTCGCTTAGAACGTTTTACGGGGGACCCCTTCAATTAATGTAATTGTGAAATGAAAGAGGTTAAAAATTACACTTAGTTTACCAGCAACAGGCATGTATTTCATTAAAAAAGAAAAAAATGAAAACCAGCGTGTACAGTTTGTAATATCATACCAAAATTATCATTGGCTGGAGCATTATGGTTCTGGTGTCTTGATCTCGTGGGCTAGTAAATTAGTGAAACGAAAATGAAAATGAAAATAGATTTATTCCAATATTCATGCAACATTCCATTTATCAATGTACACATGCAGCAAGCAATAAATACATGCATAATAACCTACTAAAAACAATAGGATTTATAGTACTATCCCTAGCATGCTTAATATATTAATTCTTATTATAATTTTCCAAGCCTACATTGGAAGGCCTACATGGGCAGTAGCCTGTGCGTAGGCCTTGTAGTTGTTACCGATCACTAAATGAGTATGTGGCATCTATTTAACCTAATGGCGATATGTGGCATCTGATTTAACCTTATTTTACAAAAAACAAGACTACATTTTACAGATTTTTTTTTAGAAATTAGAGGGAAAAAAGAGAAGCTGTTATTGGAAAAAAAGTGATTTGGTTTGTTGTTGTTTTGATCTTATTCTAAATATTGATTGATTGTGTGCTGGATAGTGACACTTTGACTTTGAAATTCTCTGAGATTTCCGGATTCCTTGTTAGTTTGCGTCTACCTTTGTGGGGACGGCCTATCACTGTGAATGATAAGTTTGTAAATCACCCTCCCTCTGCCGCTTCATAGATATATAAATTTGACTTAAATAATTTCACCTGACTGTACTTTTAAATTTCTTTACCCTTTATAAAAGAATTTTAATATTTCAGCTGAATTTGTTACCTTTACTACCATCACTGTAGTTTTAATCTTGTTGTTTGCAGCACACACTGATTGTTGCGGACCCGAAGAACCTGATTGATGCGCCAGTGATTGTCGGATCGAGGGATATCCCTCCACTGCTCTACAAGGGGACTGGCCTGATCACAGACCAACGCAACCCATTGGTCTTGCAGCTGTTGACGGCAGACAGCACTGCTTACTCTTATCCTGTTGACAAGCCCATCAAACAGGTACCTGCTTTTAATTCAAGGTTAGTATATAGGAGGTTGCCTCGATCCAATAAGGTGCGTGGAACCTGCAGTCGGCTTGGCTGTGACGTCACGCGCCGACCTCATCGCGCTCGAAGTTTAGTTAGATACGCGAGTTTGAGCTTAAACTGCAATGAAACCAGTTGAGATAGAAAAACAAAAATGACATCGTTACTCCAGGAATTTAATTGTGTGTTTATTGATGTGTCTTGTTTTTTTTTAGTTTTATTTTGAGATAGTCTTTTGGCAGGTTGAATGAAAAAAGTAACTTTTTTTGTGGTTTTCATACAATGATATTATTAACAAATATACCGTTTTAAAGCCTGTTTCTTCCTCAGTCGAAATATATAATTATGTTAAAGATTTCTCTAACGGGTTCTTTGTAAGGACTTAATAAATTAAATGGGTTTTTTTTAATCGACGCCGTCGACGCCTAAAGAGCTACCCGCGTGCCCGCATGTCGGAGCGCTTGCAAATGAAATTTTCAACTTTAAAAGACGATTGTAAATCAACCACACATCACATTTTGGTTCTGATTGCTTCATAATAAAATTTTGTTTATGCTTTTTATTTCGGTTTTTTTATTTTTCAAAACGGTCAAAAAATAAAAATTTCCATCGCTTACTAAAAATATTATGTCATTATTTCACGAACAAAAATTAATAAGTTAGTTTTTTTTAATTTCTAAATTATACTGTGGTAATAATATTATCATAACATACACCGTTTTAAAGCCCGTTTCTTCCTCAATCGAAATATATAATGATATTAAAGATTTCTCTAACGGGTTCATTGTAAGGACTTAATAAATGAAATGGGTTTTTCTCTTAATCAATGCCTAAAGAGCCGCCCGTTAGCCCGCAGGTCGGAGGATGACATCACAACAATGCGTGCACGCGCGTATGAAAGTCGTGTCGAGGCAACCTCCTATATACTAACCTTTCTTTTAATTAGCCAATTTGTATTTTCTTTAGATTAGTATATAGATGATCATGAGGATTTCATTATAACACTTGTTCTAAAATCTCAAAATAACCACATGTGCTGAGAGCCAGATTTTGTCTTTTTGTAATACATCCCGGTCCACATCTCCACTCACATCCATCCTTCCATCCAGCAAAATAATTCACAAGGAGGTTTTTTAGGAAGGAATGTGTTGAAAAAATCTTTAAATGTACTTCAGAACTCCAATCTAGATCCCGACGTAAGTCATTGTGGTAAGTCCCTGTGGGATGCTCCACTAAAACTACCAGAATTGATTCTATGTCACCTGAGATAATCTGTTTTTCAAAACACTTTCTTCATGAAAATAAATTCAATAAGTGTTCATTTCCACGCTTAATGTAGCTGTAATGACAGTTGCTAGTTTTTGTACGCTTAGCCTATATGAATAAAAGTGGTTTTAGCATTTTTGTTGAAGAGTTGTTAGCATTCAAAACTGTTGATGTGAGTAAATTTGCCATTGAGGGCTGTTGTGAAATGGCTGCTGTTAACTTTCCTTTTGACAATACTTCCATTTTTATACTTACTCTTTTCTCGCCATTTCATTGAACAGTGGAGAGTTATACTCCCTTCTTCGAGTCTCTCCATGATTGCTTGGAATCATTTCCATAGTTGTAGGCGACTTTAATATAGACTTGCCTGTAGAGGTTAGCTATTCTAAACATTTTGTCGCAGTCATCTCATAATCAAGATTTAAATGGTAGATCACAAGTAAATCTTGTGATTTGCAATATTCCTTTAACCTTATCCCATGTTTAAAAGTGGGAGATAATCTTTTCTGTGTAAGGTTTGTAACTTTTTCTGAAAAGTCCTTTTTACATCACCAGTAATTTTTAGTTCATTCCCTAATATAAATAAGCAAGTTTGGTAACATGTACTGTCTATGATTGATTTTTTACTGAGGAGCCTTTACTTGTAAAACTTGACAATGTATCTGTCAGTGCATTACATTTGTAATAATAATAACTGATGTTATGTGCAATAATAAATAATTGAATCCTTATTTTACTCACGGATTTGCAATTCCAAGTTCTGAAACTGAAAATCATAAGCATATATTCCGTTGGCAGAAAAAGGTCTTAAGAGTAATCTTTGGGATGAAAAAGTTTCACTCGTGCAAGGGAATATTTTCATGAAACAATCTTTTGACATTACACTCTTCATATACCATATTTAGAATGTTTGACCTTATTAAAAAATAGGCAATTTAGTGATTTTCAAAACAATAGCCATTATAGTTTCGGCAATCAGTCTTCCCTTTCTGTACTAGTATAAGAAAACTAAAAGGAAAATTAGTTGTAACGTACAAAGGAAAACTATCATTTTTATTTTTAACCAAAATAGTATCAGAATAGAAACAAATTAGAACATCTGATATTACAAACATGTGATGTAAAAAACATATAGACTATTACCACCCTCTTATATAACCTACGATATTCTAAGTTAATTGATAGAAATAAATACTAACTGAGGTTGACAAATACAAGTTTAATGATCTTTTTAAATCTAGCTCAATTACAAATCTTTGATAATTCGAATTCTTCTATTTTGTGAGTTACTTTCCAGAAATAAATTAATTGCCCGATTCTTTCCCTGCTAGGCAGTCGATAATTGTTTGAGACTCTGGGTCGTAGTTCTTTGCCCTCGGTTCACTTGATATGTTCTTATTCCCAGACGGTATACTTCATTTATTCAGATGCAAATTTTTAAACAAAATCAAAGTTACGAATATATATATTACAAAAAAAACGGGAGTCGGAATTATTCCCCCCTTTAAACGTGCTTAAGATATACTTTGTTTTTAATTTGTTAATCCAATAGGTCCATCGGCACCTCGCTCGTTCACAAGTCCCATCTCCTCGTGTCGATAAAGAATTTCCTGAAACGATATTAGTGGATTTGGGTTACCGTAGTTTTGGCATCCTCCCAGATCGTCCTTCGGTCCAATTGGTGGTCTGATTGGGTTTTCCGCTAAACTTTATCTTCTTTTCTTTTATTAATTTAGTCGAGTAAATTTAGTTAAGTCTTCACTTCTAAACTGTTGACTCGAAAGTAAATATTGTTCCGTAGCAACCATTTATTTGCAGCTGGCTTCACTGTCACTTGCACTTATTGATTAATTTCTGGGCACAGGTTTTTTGGGCATCACAGATTTATATTATATCATATAACGATCATATTGAGTATTCTTAAGCAATTTCGCGATAACTAGTATTCCGATTGCTCCCCAACATAATAATACTAAATTTGAAATTAAATTTACTTTCTAAACATATATGTATCGCGAATACCAAATATGACATCTCGCATATCGCTTACTTGCTAACAGAGGCCTAATAATTGTTTAGTAAATAATACTATCGAGAAAATATGACTAAAATTTAGACTAACGGTTGATATATTCCCACTTCATTATAACGCCCGCTGTTTAGTATGATTTTGGGTTCATATATTATATCTATATCCAATTGTTCCTTCCCTATGTCCTTGCCTTCTTTTAATTGCATTTCCCAATTTGTCAACAGCTGTTCCTGATGTCTTGAGACTACGATCTGTCATATCGATTTGTATCTTGACAACAAATAACATAACCATAGTTTTGGGGGCGTGGTCAGATGTACGGTTACAATAGCCCTCTCTAATTTCAAGGAATATGAAATATGGATTGAAATTACGAAAGTCGAAAAGCATAGTATTGTAACGTTTCCGGGGTTTTTGCATACACATATTGAATATTTTAAAGACAAGTATTATTCATATAACAAATTATAACATAAACAAACTTAACATCAACATGAAAGGACAAGTTAAAATACATGAGGCATTGCATGAATCAAATTATATCTCAGACCTTATGGTCTGGCAGTGGATTATTGAAGAAACATATAAATTGATAACTAATTGAAATTAAGGTTTGTAACATGTTTTGACATTAATTAACAGTATTAAACATTTAATTGGATTAAACACGAAGATATTATTCATAGTTCGTGGTGCTGCGAACACAAATTAAGTCCTCACCTTTAGTCACATTGAGTTTACCAGTTCGGTCTTATCACTCATATTAGAATGTTCACATCACCGATATTAGCACTATATGGTGACTCGCATAGGGTTATTCTCAGTTACGAAGGTCGATCTCGGTTCATAACCGCTTCGGTTGTGGAAATTGGGCCTGTCGTTGGTTCTAAAGTTACTTCTTTGATTAAAGGGTCGCTCGTTAGAGTAGGTTCGCTGTGTGTCGTTGGCTACGTGTCGATCGCGATTGTGATTCGGGTACCTTGGTTCATGGTTAATATTCCGGAAATTCCTATCATTCTCGTGTCCGTAGTTAGACTGTCCCGATTGTCGGTTTTCATACGGGCGACTTTTGATCCGATGGTTCTGTTCCTCTAAATCTTCTCTACCTAATAGCTGTTCGAATTGCCTTATCGTGGTAATGTTTTGGACTCGACGTGCATCCCTAACTCGCTCCTCGAATTGTTCGCTCAGCAACATCACGATCTCTGCTTCTTCGAGTGTAGGTGTCATATTCCGCAATATGATCGCTCTTTCAATGAAATATTCCGATCTACTAAGTTTTCCTCCAGTTCGGTATCGCTCTATTTCGATTCTTCTCTTTATACCGCGTTGAATATCTAGATTCCAGTATTTTTCGAGAAACACGATTTCAAATTCACTCAAATCTTTAACGTCCTGTTTTACTATTCGCCACCATTTAATCGCACTTTCTTCTAGACACGATTCTAGCACGTCCTCCAAGTTAGGTATGTGTGAACTTAGCCCTCTCCGCGTATTTGATTTCTCCCAGTACCGTTTTAGTTGAGCCAAGAAGTGTAGTGGATCCTTTTCTCTCCCAGTGAATTTAGGTTTTTTCTCGTTGAGGTCAGGATTTACATAGTTGATGATGATTTCGCCTAGGTTACCCGACGTTGAATTTCCCACACGGTTTTCGAGATTTCCCATTTTGTTCTGTATTCCTATTATATCTTCCTGAACCTTATTTACCATGTCATTATTTTGGACTATCGACTGGTTCATCTCCCTAAATTGGTTTTGAGTTTGGGTTTCAATTTTGTCAATTCGTTCCTGATTAGTTTGGGTGATTCGTTTAATTTGAATCGTTTCGGAATTTAGATATTGTTTAATTTCTTTATACCGGTCTTCAGTCTTATTTATAGTGTCTTGGTTTAAGTTTGTCATGTTTTCCATGAATTTAGCACCGTGCTCGTTTAGTTTTAGGTCGAAAGATTCATTTAATTTGAGATTATTTTCCCTAATTTTTTTTTCAATGTCTTCTTCGATGCCTATCCGTAAGCTCGTAATCTCGGTCCGGATCTCGTTTAGTTCCCTACGGTGTTCTTCCTTACAAGATTCGATTTTACTTTGTATTTGTTGGGTTATTTGTTGGGTTTCTTTTTGTATTTGGTTTTGCATTCGAACCGTTTGGTCTTGTATTTGGGTTTGTATTAGTTTAGTTTCGTTTTGCATTTGGACCGATTGTGTTTGCAACTGACTGATCATTACCATTATTAACTTCAGATCGGTTTGTGTCTCGCTAGGTTGTTTAGGTTCCTCCGGTTGTTGTTTATTAGGATTAATTTCAGAATCTCCCTGCGCAAGCAAAATTTCCTCGTCATGCGGGTTTCCTAGATCGTCATCCTCGTATCCGCACTGGTCAGTCTGCGAGTGTTCGTCGTCCGATTCATTCACGCGCGCTTCTTCGTTTCCGATTTCCGGGTTGTCCCTAACATCCCTATCACTTATCTCTACCCTATCATCCGTATCAATATCTCGATTCCGCGCCGTTGCCATTTCGGTTGTCACTGGGTTCGACCTCTTACAATTTCCTAACGCGTCTCCCTTCTTCGTTCGCCTTGGGTTTTGTCTTAAGTCATAATTATTACTCATATTGGTTACTCTTTAAATAATTAATTAGATTCTCTAACTTAAAACTATGACAATTCAATAAAGACTTATCCTAAGATATGTGAGATGTCTTATTGGTTATCAATTGAACCGTGGGTCAAGAACTTTACAATCAAGTGCCCCGCGTTGGCGCCATTTTTATTACCACCCTCTTATATAACCTACGATATTCTAAGTTAATTGATAGAAATAAATACTAACTGAGGTTGACAAATACAAGTTTAATGATCTTTTTAAATCTAGCTCAATTACAAATCTTTGATAATTCGAATTCTTCTATTTTGTGAGTTACTTTCCAGAAATAAATTAATTGCCCGATTCTTTCCCTGCTAGGCAGTCGATAATTGTTTGAGACTCTGGGTCGTAGTTCTTTGCCCTCGGTTCACTTGATATGTTCTTATTCCCAGACGGTATACTTCATTTATTCAGATGCAAATTTTTAAACAAAATCAAAGTTACGAATATATATATTACAAAAAAAACGGGAGTCGGAATTATTCCCCCCTTTAAACGTGCTTAAGATATACTTTGTTTTTAATTTGTTAATCCAATAGGTCCATCGGCACCTCGCTCGTTCACAAGTCCCATCTCCTCGTGTCGATAAAGAATTTCCTGAAACGATATTAGTGGATTTGGGTTACCGTAGTTTTGGCATCCTCCCAGATCGTCCTTCGGTCCAATTGGTGGTCTGATTGGGTTTTCCGCTAAACTTTATCTTCTTTTCTTTTATTAATTTAGTCGAGTAAATTTAGTTAAGTCTTCACTTCTAAACTGTTGACTCGAAAGTAAATATTGTTCCGTAGCAACCATTTATTTGCAGCTGGCTTCACTGTCACTTGCACTTATTGATTAATTTCTGGGCACAGGTTTTTTGGGCATCACAGATTTATATTATATCATATAACGATCATATTGAGTATTCTTAAGCAATTTCGCGATAACTAGTATTCCGATTGCTCCCCAACATAATAATACTAAATTTGAAATTAAATTTACTTTCTAAACATATATGTATCGCGAATACCAAATATGACATCTCGCATATCGCTTACTTGCTAACAGAGGCCTAATAATTGTTTAGTAAATAATACTATCGAGAAAATATGACTAAAATTTAGACTAACGGTTGATATATTCCCACTTCATTATAACGCCCGCTGTTTAGTATGATTTTGGGTTCATATATTATATCTATATCCAATTGTTCCTTCCCTATGTCCTTGCCTTCTTTTAATTGCATTTCCCAATTTGTCAACAGCTGTTCCTGATGTCTTGAGACTACGATCTGTCATATCGATTTGTATCTTGACAACAAATAACATAACCATAGTTTTGGGGGCGTGGTCAGATGTACGGTTACAAGACTTCAGCACATCGTCCCCTCACAAGTTAAGTCACTGTGGAGGTTTGTTGTCTCTGACTGGTTGCTCCCTCCTTTTACTAAGAGTTACATCTTGGAGTATAGAGCCCTGAAGGAACGGAGGAGTTTCATCTTTTCGTCTAGACCTTTGATGGAATAGATATAGTCCAGTATCTGAAGGTAAAAAACGGCGAAACTGGAGAATTTTCTTGGTCAGCACCGATTTGCATAAAAATTTGGATTTAGTTTCTAATTACCCTCTACTTCAAAGTTAAAAATGTTTTAAGGGTTGCTTTTTCCCAGGGGGTGGGTGCCACCCCTTCTATACCCTGATTATCGAAAGAAGGTGAGCGGCGCGGCGGCAGCGGCGGAGCGAGTGTGCGGCAGTAAAAACGTTCTGATTTAAAACGCTGTAGAAACGTAACAAACGCTGTTAAAAATTTGCAGTCAACTTTATTCCAATGACCAGTTAATTAGGTTACCAGCACTGTTTTCAAATAATTTTTAACGTATATCGTTTAGTTTATACTGTGAGTTATATTACTAAAAACACGATTTACGAATTAAAAACCCAAATTCTTTGTGTTTGATTCATGATAACTCTGCTTAGAAGCATCAGGGAAAAAATTCCCCTAGAGAACCTTGAGTCGACTTTCTTGGGAAAAATAAATCAAAATTTGAGAGTCTTGTGATTAATATTTACGTCGTTATTAATTTATTTCTAAAGTACTGTTATTTTAGCTCTTTAACTACTTTGATGAATGAAATTCAGTAAACAATGTCTTTGAATGAAATGTAGGTTATTTCCGTCGCAGTTTTATGTTTTTATTGGAATGGTTTCTCATAATCGATTAATATATAAACGATTGTAGCGCTGCGAGGCAGAGCGCAACAATGACTGTTGAAGTACAGTCTGGACCTAGTGGACCCATTTTATTCGCGCGCCTCTGCATGTCTCAGTTTTTCTCTTATAAACAACGCCTGCTTCCAAATGTAGAATTCATTGTAAAAACAATGCCGATTTACCAACATTGAACAATGAGGAACCTTTCAGTTCCTCCGAACTGCATGTGCAGTGTGTGTTGGAAGCATGTGCTCAGTTGTTGTTGGCCAGTTACTGTACCTCGTTAGGACCGCGCTCGCCCGAGCAATGTTGATAATTAATTTCAATTATCAAATGATTACGGATTTATCTAGGTATTGAAGTATTTTATTAACTGAACATTGACTGTGGAAACTATCTTATGTCATTAAAGGAAAAAAAATGAAAATCTCAATTAACAAAAGAGTTAACAGTTCTTTAGAAATAAATTAATAACAACGTAAATATTAATCACAAGACTCTCAAATTTTGATATATTGTTCCCAAGAAAGTCGACTAAAGCTTCTGTAATGAGCCTAATTTGCACAGGGGTAAGAATTGGCTCATTAGGCTGGACATAGGCTAGGTAGGCCTAGGCCTACTGGTCCCATGACTAGGCCTAATGAGCCAATTCTTACCCCTGTGCAAATTAGGCTCATTACACCCCCTTCACACATCGGAGCAAAAAAAAAAAAAAACAGTAAAAAAAAGTTCTTGAAGTTCCTCGCAGTAAACAAAATCAAAACTCGTCTGGCATCAACTGCAGATGCAGTTTACAGAAAGCACCAGGGAAACAGAAAGTGGCACAACAACTAGCAGTTTACAGAAACATCACCGTCGCGGACAGAAGGGTTTCAAGTCCTTGACGTGGACTGTGTGACACTGTTGGGAATCCTCATCCCTCACCTCATAAAGGTTACATCCTTTGATCCTGATCACGGTGCAGGGTCCATGATACTTTGGGGCCAATTTTCCAGCGATGGCATCAGCAGCAGAGGACAAGATGTGAAGCCTCCGCATAACCTGATCGCCAGCCCGATACGTCACCTCCCTTCGGCGGAGGTTGTAGTATCTGGCCTGTCTCTGATAGGCCGTCTTCAGGTTTTTCCGAGCGTCCTCGATCAACCGTCTGAATTCCTCCTCCCGTTTACGCTGGACTTCGGTCAACGGGAGGTCATCAGGCGTATCAGAAGCCTCAACGGTTGGGCCACGGAGGGCGCGAGGGGGTCTCAGCTCTCGACCAAAACAGAGCATCGCTGGAGTGAATCCCGTCGAGTCATGTACCGCAGTGTTGAGCGCGTACATGAACTTGCCCAAGTGGTTATCCCAAGACTTATGATTGTCCTTCACGAACTGGGCAATCATAGTCTTCACCACTCGGTTCTGCCTTTCCACCGGGTTCGATTGCGGGCTGTAGGGGGCAGTCGTCCGCAGAGTGACTCCCCATTCCGCCGCCAGGTTGCGAACCAGGTTTGAGACAAACTGCGTGCCATTGTCGGTGATGAGCACATCGGGAGCCCCATGGCGCAGCAGGATGGACTTCAGCCTCGTCACCACATTATAAGCGGTTGCAGAGGGAAGCGCAGCAAGTTCGGTCCACTTGCTAAACGTATCCTGCACAACCAAGAGGAATCGCTGGGAACGCTGGGACCGAGGCAACGGACCAATAAGGTCAGCTGACACCACGTACCAAGGGCCTTGGGGTTGCCGGAAATACATTTTACCTGCCGGTTTGGCTTGGGAGATTTTGTAAGCCTGGCACTGAGCACAGGACCTTACATACGACTTTACGTCTCGTCGCCAGTTCGGCCAAAAGTATTCCGCACCAACTCTCGCCAGAGTTTTCTTCACCCCAAGGTGACCGGCCGTCGCCGTGTCGTGGTTCTCGTGCAGCACCTCCGAGATCTTATCACTCGGCACGCACATACGCCAGGTCGTCGGTCGATTCTTCTTCACCAGGGCCCGATACAAAGTGCCTGATCGAACCTGGTATCGAGGATATCGACGCGGGTGTTTACTAACCAACTCCCGCATCCGACCGTACCAAGCGTCGTTGGTTCCCGGCAATTCTCGATCGGTATCATCACCGACTGCCTCACCAAGATCACCGTCGTGAGGTTCAGGGGTCATCTCATCAACGGTTTCATTCTGCCGTCGTAGCTGCTCTCTCGCACCTTGTCTCGTCAGGACTCCAACCTCGAACGTATTCAGGTTTACAGGAGAATCCTGAGGGACGTCAGGGACAGGTTGCCGTGAAAGAGCATCCGCTACACGGTTCAAGGTCCCCTTGCGGTATCTGACCTCGAAGTCGAACTGTTGAAGTTCCATGACCCACCGAGCTAAACGTCCGCTGGGCTCATGAAGTTTCAGAAGCCACTTAAGCGCGACGTGGTCGGTTATTGCCACGAAATGGTACCCCTCAAGGTACGCCTTGAACTTTCGAACAGCGAACACAAGGGCGAGACACTCCTTCTCTGTCGTCGTGTAGTTCTGCTCTGCGTCAGACAGAAGACGACTAGCGTAGGCAACGACCACTTCCCGGTCGTTTTGACGCTGAGTGAGAGCTGCACCAAGACCTGTGTTTGACGCATCGACCTGCAGCACGAACGTTTCAGCAAAGTCCGGGCAGGCGAGAACAGGAGCGGTGCTCAAGGCACGCTTGAGATCGTCAAACGCCTTGGTTTGTTCCTCACCCCAAACCCACTTGGCGTTCTTCTTGAGCAAGCCACGCAGTGGAGCAGAGACAGAAGCGAACCTCTCGACGAAGCGCCGATACCAGGAGGCAAGTCCGAGGAAGCTACGAAGTGCCTTGACATTCATAGGAACGGGGAAGTCCTGGATCGCTCTGACCTTCTCCGGGTCAGTCGAGATTCCCCCGGCGCTGACAACGTGGCCGAGGTACTTGAGCTCTCTCCGAGCGAAGTGGCATTTCTCAGGGTTTAAACGAAGCCCGGCGTCTCGCAGCCGGCGGAACACAACCCTGAGAAGCTCGAGGTGCTCCTCAAATGTAGAGGATACTATCACCAAGTCGTCGAGGTAAGCGAAAGCTTTCGGCTCCAACTCAGGCCCAATGACGCGGTCAAGCAGACGCTGGAAGGTCGCACCAGCCGAGTGCAAGCCAAACGGCATGACCTTGAACTGGAAGAGGCCCATGCCGGGGACCGTAAAGGCCGTGATTGGGCGACTCTCCTTAGCCAGAGGTACTTGCCAATAACCTTGCTTGAGGTCCAAGGTACTGATGTACTTGGCTTGCCTGAGTTTCTCAAGGATGGCATTAATCCTAGGGAGGGGATATGCATCCTTGATCGACGAGTCATTCACCCTGCGCATGTCAATGCAGAAGCGATACTTGCCGGTCGATTTCTTGATGAGTACGATGGGAGAGCTCCAAGGACTCTCTGATGGTTCTATCACACCATCCCGAAGCATCGTAGCCACCTCCTCGTTGATGATCGCTTGCATCGCAGGGTTACGGGGATAATGCCGCTGTTTGATTGGGACTGCGTTTTCTTTCAGTCGAATCACATGTCCGACCAACGCAGTTCGCCCGACAACAGCGTCAAACAGAGGAAGCTCCTCCTGAAGGAAAGACTGGAGGCGTCGATCCTCCTCGCTAGACAGGGGCTTCAAGGTGCCAGAAGCACAGGCCATCGGCTCCAAACAATCTGCCTCGACATCACGATTGATGTTTATTTGTATGAGGTTATGGTCGGTGATACACCTCATACCCAAAACAACATCCGTGCTCAGGTTCGGGACATAGAACACTCCCAGTATACAGTCCTGACCCAAGATGGCAGCTGGTAGGAAGTACTTCGCTCGGACTCGACAGCGAGTACCATCCACCATTTTCAGCTCCGCATTGGCCTCCTCGGGTTTGACACCACATTCGCGGAGATACCGCTCAACCTCGTCCCCAATGAGGTTTACAACAGCCCCAATGTCCAACAGGGCTCGGAAGTTCCGATCGAGCAGCCTCACGTCGATGAAAGGACGTATGTCGGAGACTCCACGCTGCTCGGTCGTACCAAAGTCGAAAGTGACTATCGTCGAAAGTGACTCGGAGGTTGTTCGGCGTTGGGGCGCTGTGGGCTCAGGGGACCTCCGGACTCCTGAGTCCGCTCGGCGTTTCCCGACTGACAATCACAACGAGAGGTTGAGACACCTGCTCGTTTGCACCGGGCACACCACTTGCCCTTCGGTTGTGGGCATTGGCGGAAGCCATGTCCTTCGGCTTGGCAGTTCCAGCATTTCCACTGCCGTGACCGCTCGTTTCGAGCCCCAGGGGAAGTGGTTGGAGACGCCCTGCGTGGACTTGGAGATCGGTCGCGCCTCTGTCACTGATCAGACCAGCGGACGCGTTTATTCTTGCCTCGCGGGTTCGCCACCCGGCCTGGGCTCACAACGCTCTTTGAGGCGGCTGGATCACAGGCTGCGGTTGCGGCTGCCCCATGAGAGGCAACACATCATTCACCGCAGCGACGTCCAGGGAATTTTCACCCTTCCGCCGACCAGAGTAAGCGGTCTCGGGCACCAGCGCCTGAGAGACTGGAGGAGGGGGACGGAAAGTCTTCCGCTCGCGCACGGCTTCTTCAAACTCCTCAGCTCGTGCGAGGAGCTCAGCCAAGGAGGAGAAGTACAACCAATAAAGGAGGTGGAATTTTACAATAAACTTCCAAAAGATGTGCGGTCTGCAGTTGCAGGTGGTCAATCACTATTTAGGAAGAAATTAAAAGCTTTCCTCATTCAAAAGGCCCTTTATTCTCTGCGGGAACTTTGAATGCTCCTATGAGTTGATTAGTTGTTTGGTTGATAAGTTAGTTGTAAGACACTTGCGTTGTGCATATGAAGCTGTGGTACTAATTAACATTGACACCATTCATATACATATATACATATGTATATGTATTATATGAATAAAGAAATATTGAATTGAATTGAATTGAAGTCCCGACGCCGAATCATAAATTTATATTCGGGGCGCATGTTTTTGTACACCAGGTCCAACTTCTGCTGGTTACTAAACTCCCCACTCCTACGGATCAGGGTTGTAAGCGAGGTCACAAAGTCTCGGAATGCCTCGGTCTCACCCTGCGTCCGTTTGCGAATTTCTTCATCCAAGTTACGGCGGTAACCTTGGGGAAAGAATTGCGACTCGAACATACGCTGGAACTCCGGGAACGAAGTCCATACGTCCCGGTTGTTGCGGTACCAGAGCAGGGCCTGACCATGAAGCAACTGGGGCATCGCCTTCAATATGTCGTCAAGCGTCAGCGAGTATGCCTCACGCAGTTCCTCGAGTCGTTCGAGGAAGGAGACGGCATCACGCTTCCCATCAAACCTCAGGTTCCACTTCCGCACCATGTCACAAAGAGTGGAAGACGTTTTGACAATGTACGGAGGGCGCGTATCGAAGACTGAGGCAGCATGTCGGGGCATGCTGTAATCGACAACGCTGACCGGGTCAGTCACCAAGCGCTGAGGCGCATAGTTAAAGTCCGGAACCCGGTCATGTCGAGTGTTGAAGTCCTCAGCAGCTCCATATTGGCTTGGCTGAGTCGCAGGCGCAGGTTGAACAAGGTACTGGTTACCCTCGAGTTGCCTCAAGGTCCTCACCAGCGAAGTCAACGAGTGTCGGACAAGTTCGGAGTCCACATCTGGAGCCAAACCAAGTAACTCCCGCAACTGACTGGATTCACCCGCATACGGGTTAACAGTCGAATAATCCCGTCTTCGGGGCGGCAGCTGGGCTGACATTGCACCAGGGAGCATGGTTAACCCTGGTTGATGGATCGGAGGGCCCCAGGCACCTGTCACCGCAAATGGTTGCAAGTCACCATGGGCGGTTGAGGGTTGATGGCCTAAGTGACTGTACGTCGTCGAGGAAGGCAGTCGATGAGCATGACCACCAGAGTACACCATATCAAATGGTTGACAGGTCGTAACATCAACTTCAGTTCTGGGCATCATCACCGCTGTTGAAGTCACAGCGGTTGTGAAAGCCAGTGTTGTAGTGGTGGTAGTCATTGCGCTCGAACAAGTCACTACAGGCGCTGTGGTAGCTATGCCCAGTGATGTTGACAGCGCATGCATAGCAGCGTGCTGCACGGCAGCGACGGTTGTGGCTGGCGGGTCGTTCGGCATGTCAGTCAAACTCCAGCCAAATCACAAAATTCAGAATTCCCAATGAATTCAAAATAAATCCTGAGATTTAACTCAGAAAATTTAAAGAGTTAGCACCAGTACTAAAACTAGTTAACCAAGCTGATGAACAAGTATCCAATATCACCAATACGAAATTGGTTGCTGTACTTGTCACCAAGCTCTCAATCTGACATGCACTACTGTTATAACACGACTAGATATCAATCACTAGTCCCTGCCTTCGGGCGCCATGTTTGTGACAGATATTTCCTGGTAGAGAAAAGATGATCGGTTACACTAGTACACCGAACCGCAGGAAATCACGTCACGGGTTGTCAGAGGCCTTGGAATCGCTCAGCTCGGTCGCTGGGATAATTCCAGGGGTCGAGGATCGAAATCACAGTAGTTATCAGATATTCAGATATGAGAGCTCAATTATATTCAACCTAGATGACATTCAACTTAGGACAGACTAAATCTGGAAACACCTTCTAAGTAAAATGCCCTCTGCTGTTTTCCCTAGCTCTGTGAGATGTTCAGAGTTAACACTAGTTACCCATAGTTAATGTTTACCCTAATCAAGAAACAACATTAAACTATTTCACTAGCGACCAGTAATTACAGGAGCAGGACAGACCTTACACTCCTGTTGCACAGCAGGTTTGAACAAGACTAAGCCTGTTACAACAGCAGGAAAATCTAGGAATTAAACCCGTAAAATCACCAATTACTCCAACTTGGTTACACAGAATTTGGAAAATAGCCTATCCCAAAAGGAAAACTAAATTATAATCGGCACCAAGATAATTAATTTAACTAGTCTTGGTTACAGCCAAGAGACGAGCAGGATAGGTCTCGGAACCCTATCCTGCGACACGATCAACTTTCAGAAAAGTTTACAGATCGTCTTATTAACTTAAATTCAGGAATGACGCTGACGTACCTTTAATACAAAATGTATTGGAAGACGTCGAATGCTACGGCACTTAGCGTCGTGTCCCGGGGAAGAATTCGCACAAGAACAGAACTCGAATTACGGACCGGTCACTTCCGAAGCGCTGCCACAAGTGTCGATCGAGGGGTTATCAGCACACCATGTGCTCACCCCTTCCGGTGATGACTCACCAGCCTTTTTTGCAGTTGATAAAGCGGCTGGTTACAAGCTAAAAAAAGCTATATCCGGGGCCACTGTTTTTCGGTCTCTGCCGGAAAAACAGCTTATTGGCGCGCTCGGCGAAAAGAAGAAGCAGCGCAGGCTCTGTCACCTGTCACCGTCTGCTCAACTCACAGAGTCGTGACGACGTCTTTTAGGTTATGTTGTTCACAACAACAACAACCGTAGTTCCGTTCGCAAATATTACGTTTCCCAAGGAAAAGATCTAATTACGTGTCCAACTAAGTGTTTATATTAGATTATAGTCGCCGTTATACGCCTCAACACTTTGCTTTCCACATCAAAACCGGCGATCGGAGTTGGCAGTTATGGGACCGGGTTAGCCTTCCGATGGTGATAATTAGGGTTATAACCATCCACCCCAACACCGTGAGTTACTTAATCACTCAAAGGGTTTAAGTTAGGGAAATAGCAGTGTTTATACTGATTGCCAACACTCCCTCCATAGGCTGGACATAGGCTAGGTAGGCCTAGGCCTACTGGTCCCATGACTAGGCCTAATGAGCCAATTCTTACCCCTGTGCAAATTAGGCTCATTACACTTCTCTATAGAATTTTTTTCCCCGATGCTTCTAAGCAGAGCTATTATGATTCAAACACAAAGAATTTACTTTTTTAATTCATAAATCGTGTTTTTAGTAATATAACTCACAGTATAAACTAAACTGTATACGTTAAAAATTATTTGAAATCAGTGCTGGTAACCTAATTAACTGGTCATTGGAATAAAATCGACTGCAAATTTTTAACAGCGTTTTTTACATTTCTACAGCGTTATGAATAAGAATGTTTTTACTGCCGCGCGCTTGCTCCGCCGCCGCGCCGCTCACCTTCTTTCGAAAATCAGGGTATAGGGGGTGAAAATTGTTGCATTGAAACTAAGCCCGGAAATGGATATATTGACCAATTCTAAGCAAATTTTGTTCTATAAAGTTTTTTCTTAAAGTCAATACTTTTCGAGATATTCATGATTGAAATTGGCGATTTCCTCCCCCCCCCTCCAAAAATAAACTACTTTTTCAAATGGTTTTCCACAAATAATTCAAAAACTAAGACGTTTAGCGAAAAAGTTAAAATGAAATAAATTGTAGCGTATAAAACAACAAAGAAAATCGTGGGCTTGTGAAGTCTGTAAACCCAGTTAGAGCCAAGTTATGGCTAGTTTAAAAGTGGTTTTAATTCGTCGAACGCCAAAATGCACAATTTCAATGCGAAATAACTAAAAAACTAAAAGTTTTTCGAGGAAAACTTACTGAACATTTTTTAAAGATAATTAAAAGACCTTTAATTTTGTTTTTTGGAAAAGTTATTATTGTAAAAATAAGCGATTTATGATCAAAATAAAGCTGGCTTATATTTTTTCGGCGATAAAAAACTTGAAATATCTTGAAGGTGAATGTTTGAAAGTTATTGGTCTTTAACGATTGTCAACAATGAAAGCTGCGCACTCTTTCCCTTTCCGCTCGTAGTGGGAAACAGCTGAACCGTTAGCAGTGTTGCCAACGTAGTTAAAAAAGTAGATGCCCAAAGATATACATACTACAAAAAGTAGGTGGTAGGTGAACATTGGAAAGTTATTGGTATTTACAAGAACTTTAGAGTAATATAAATAGTTGACACACTATTAAATTGTTTTAAATTTTTATGTTTTCAGGGCTACCAACCTATAAAACATTTTTGATATTGGAAAAAAAACAATCAGTAAATTATTTGCGATAATTGTTAAAATATGTACTTGAATTATCAGCCATAACTCGGTCAATTTTTAAGTTACAAAAGTTTTCTAAGTATCATTTTTTACGTTTTTTTAGGAGCTATAAGCTCACAGATTAGTATTTGTTTTTCAACCCTTAAAAAAAACTGGGTGAGCTGAAAGGGTTTGATAATATCAACAACTGAAGACTTTGAATGCCTGTATCATCGTTAATTGCCGTCAAAAAACAAAAAAAAGGTATCAGCATTTTTATCAACTCAATCGCTACAATTTTTACTCAACAAAATTTTCCGTATCACCTATAGATTTAGAGTTATCTTGAAGCAAAGGTATTTTTTTGTTATTGCTAAAATTCCCTTTTTATTTTAAATTCACATTTTTTCCAAAAATATGCTCTTAAAAGAGTTCAAACTTCTTGAGCCTATTGAAAACACATAATTTAAGGGAATTGCAGAGCAGTAAGGATTAATTACAATTTGAGTCCTAATTGGGAGATGATATTTCAAGATTTTTATCGCCGAAAAAATATAAAGCAACTTTATTTTGATCATAAATCGCTTAATTTTTACGATAATAACTTTTCCAGAAAACAAAATTAAAGGTCTTTTAGTTATCTTTAAAAAGTGTTCAGTAAGTTTTCCTCGTAAAACTTTTAGTTTTTTAGTTATTTCGCATTGAAATTGTGCATTTTGGCGTTCGACGAATTAAAACCACTTTTAAACTAGCCATAACTTCGCTCTAACTAGGTTTACAGACTTCACAAGCCCACGATTTTCTTTGTTGTTTTATACGCTACCATTTGAAAAAGTGGTTTTTTTGGGGTGGAAAATCGCCAATTTCAATCGTGAATATCTCCAAAAGTATTGACTTTAAGAAAAAACTTTAAAGAACAAAATTTGCTTAGAATTGGTCAATATATCCATTTCAGGGTTTTTTTTCAATGCAACGATTTTCACCCCCTAGAAGGGGTGGCACTCACCCCCTGGGAAAAAGCAACCATTAAAACATTTTTAACTTTGAAGTAGAGGGTAAGTAGAACCTAAATCCAAATTTTCACTTAAATCGGTGCTGACCGAGAAAATTCTCCAGGGAAATGGTCAGTTACTGGACTAATAGAGGTGAAACCTGTTTCTTCGTAATCTACCTCCACCTTAAGTCTCAACTATGAACGATCTTGGACTATTGTGAGGTTATACTGATTGTCTTAACTTACAAAGGAAAACTATCATTTCTATTTTTAACCAAAACAGAATCAGAATAAAATCAAATTAGAACCTCTGATTTAACAAACATGTGATGTAATAAACATATAGACTACAGCACACTATCCATCCCATTTCACAAAACCCCCCACTATGAAGGAAAACCCTTTTTTTCTCTCCAATTAAACTGATTAATTACCTTCCTGAAAATCTAAAAAACGAAACCAATGTTGGCAAATCGAAATAAAAACAAAGTTAACTATGACATCAAGTTGTGTGGTGTCGCAGTATCCTCACGCTGTGGGCAAGGACACGCTGCTGATTGCCGCTCTCCAAGCTCGCAACAATGCCAGAGTCGTATTCTCCGGATCCCTCTATTTCTTCTCTGATGAAGCTTTCACCGCTTCAGTTCAGAAGGCACAGGTAAATTATCATTGCTTCAGTTTGTTTGATTTTGTCAGTTAGTTAAATTGCTAATATTAATTAAACTAACAGTCCAAAAATAATTTTGTGGGTTTATTTTTGGTCATAATATATTTTTCATTGTACTGATACAGAAACATCTGTTTTCTGTTCCTTTTTGTGGGCTCGAAAGGTAACCATTGTAACTTTTTCCGGAAAGTTTTTCTGTACTGCGATTACGGGAAACGGAAGCAAACAATCACCTGAGTTGCAGCAAACCGACATTTAATGTGTGTTTATTGGTAACTTTTTATAGGAATATAGTGACAGCACTGGCAGCAAAATGTTTGTTTTTTTTTAATTATAGGTTAGGTTTGAAGGATTGAGAAATGTATTGGTTGATGCAAGGAATACGTTATGATTGAAAGTATGTTTTTCCTGAGTAGTATGATGAAAAGTATCGTGGTAAGTCGCATGAAAATCCTACACTTGCTTCCGCTCGCGCGGGAACTATCATGCTCGTGCGGCAAAACATTACTTTCCGGCCTAGGAACGTAATATACTGTTATTTGAATATTTACTGCTGCCCTTTTTTTATGATTTCAGGCCTGATTGTTTTATAATTTTTTAAGGCATTGGCTACCTCTTTCCTGCATAGGACATTTCAAATAATGTGGCCCAGGCTGCCCCTAAGCCCAATGCCAAAATCAACATTAGCCCCATGCTTGATTGGGGCATGTCATTTGACGCAACATATACCTTACTTGCGTTCACAGACTATTGACCTGTAGTCAAATTGTAATAAGGTTATGACAGTAAGTGAAGGTCAGTAAACCTTAAAAATATTTGAAGTAAATTCATTGTAAAAACTTCTGTTATCACATCTCTGAGTGCCAAACTGTAGTTACATATCAAACAACCAAAGCAACACAGTATTATACAGTAATCACATTAACAATAACCACAGCAACACAAATAAACACTGTCTCTGACTTCACATCATCTTTGTATTAATATTTAGCTGTATCAAGTAAACATTATCAGTTGCAAAGTAGCCACAAACCTTCCATGTTAGATAGGTTTATATATTGTCTATCTTTTCAACTTAACTGCTAGAAAACTAACTACTCTTCAGGTAATTTTCCAAAAATTCTGTTCCTTTTTTAACATAGTAACAAATTTATTTAGTTTTAACCAATATGGATTACTCTGGATATGAAAAATGGATCAAACAAGAGAGGGATCCTTGTCACCCATTACATGATCTTAGATCCGCAGAGCGATGGCATTGACTTTAAATCTGGAGTAAAATTCCATTCACATGATCAATTGTGTACCAGGTTTTGAGTGAGCCAGGATTAAAAGGACTCTGGCCGTCTGCTGATCTGCCCACACCTTGACCAGTCTTGCACAATGAATGTTATTTTAGAAGCAAATGACAAAGCCATATTAGTGGCTAATTTATTTTAGCTGGCTAGTCTAGTTTCCGGACATGGATGGTAAGTAAGAACCAACACAGTTATGTCTAATTTGTACGGCAGGGCGGAGGAAAGCGATGGGAAGTGTCCGGCAACCGACAGGTGGCGGAGGCGCTCAGTCGCTGGCTGCTCAAGGAGAGCGGAGTGTTGCGGGTCAAATCTGTTGCCCACCACCCGGTCGGCCAGAAGACCCCTCCGCCCGCGTACACCATCATGGACGATGTGGTGAGTCCACAGATAGCAGCTCTGTGAAAATGAGTCCCTTGTTCAATTCAGAATCAAGATAAAAAAGGAAATTGAAAAAATCCTTAGTTTTGTTTATTACAATAGTAATTAATCAATATCCTTGACATCAGCCCTAATTGAAAATAACCCGTTGCAACAGATCTGCTTACTCAGTGAATTTATACTGCCTAAACCCATAGTTAAGAAGAAACCTCACATCAGGTCGAAGCAACAACCTTAAAATAAGCATGCAAAAACATTTTCCATAAGAATAATTAGGGGAGTGAGAATGAAGGTTTGCTGCCACAGAAATGTAAAAGTCGGTGATTTTGGGCTAAAATCTAATGTATTTCAATCAGATGAAGCAACATAGCAAGTTCATTAAGTTAGGCTGAAAATGGGGTGTTTTTAAAATTTTTATTCGGGTAGTTCAATAATAAGGTATTGAACGTCTTTTCATGCTTTAAATAAGTTTTTATGTGAGCTCCATTTGGTTGCTCTGCAGACATAAAAGTGATGTTCAAATTCTTGAGAAGTTTTTTGTAGCATCTCTGGTATTATAGTTGTGATTGCTGTCAAAATTCTCTCTTACTGATGTCTCAAGTAGTTTTATATGCATTTATTATGTAATTTATGTTGACCCCAAGAATGTTTTCTTCCCATGGTGTTTTCTCTTAAAGTTGCTTCTTTATTGATTTAAAAACCAAGGTAAGTTTCAGTGTTTAGTTTGCTGGAAACGTCTTATCACCGATGAGGGACGTATTTTACGCATGCAAATTTCACACCCCCATCAACCTCCTACTCACCCCCCAACATTAAAATTTTAAACGGTAAGGTGCCCTTTTGTAAGACATATAAAACATAAATTTGGTAAACAAAATTTTAAATTGTATCATGTGTTCTTGAGATAATACATTACTTAAAAGTAGAGGTGTGCGGATAGTGAATTTTTGGATCGGATCGGATTCGGATCGGATAGCTTATGTTCGGATCGGTTTCGGATCGGATAACAACAGGTTCGGATCGGATAATACCGGATTCGGATATTTACGGCACGGCGTAATGAGCAAATTTAAGTTTTCTCATAAGCCTAAGGTAATTGCAAGGAACTACCATATTATCCTAATGTGTAAAGTAAGGTTTGCCTTGATAGCCCTGAGTTGTTGATTGTTCAGATATTATATTGTTTTCAATGTAGGCCAAATGTCAATTAAGTATGAAAAAGTACAACTAATTATCTGTTAATAATTTGGAAATTTATTGATTCCCCTTAAGCATAGTTAGTATTTAATTCAATAAGGTTATTAGGCCTAAATAAATTTCAGAATGGGTTACTTAAAAATCCATTTTTCAATGCAATCTAAATTTGTTCATTTTTATGCCTCTGTATTTTTTGTTCTTTTCCTTTTCATAAATCAATAAATTATTTGATCAGTGACTAGGCCTAAGTGATAAGACAAAAGAATTAAATATAAAACTTGATTCACCAATCTCTTCACATTTGAAGAAGAAAGCTCTACATTTTTATTCATGTATTAATGCCTGACAACCAAGATTTTGATTCACTACAAAATAATACTATAAAATAATAAGTCTGAGCAGTTAACTTAACCCAAATTTCAAGATGAGTTTCAAATGTTGTAGGTTTCAGTATTAAAGCTTGGTCATTTAATTAGAACAAATACAAGTCTATTTGTTTTAGAAAATAAACAACAAACAAACTCACTAATTATTATCACAGGCGTAGGTTTTCAATTTAGCATTTTACTGTTATTTCAGAATGTCCATTTTAATCACGTATTGGAAATACGGCTCGGCTTAATTCGTCAAAGATGAATATTTCAACAAAATAAAAACTTAATTTTGATCATTCTTCTTCATTAACTTTGTATTTCTAGGTAGGTAATTGCTTAGTTCATAAATAAATTAATACAATTGAAAGAAAGACATTCTTGAGTTAATTCAGCAGACGACGACTTTCAAACAAGGTGTGAGATGGAAAGACAAACAATGAAATAAACAGGTTCGCCAAATCTTTGGCAGCCCAAAATTATTGTAGGCTTTTTATTTTATCGTATCAACAGGCCACTTAAGATATTTACGGCCTGAAATAGTCGTATGAAACATCAACACGACTATTTATTTATGGGATATTTACGGGATATTTCGTTTTGGCAATTTTGAAGACGACTGTGGGGACACCGTCGGTCATTGACGAACCCTGATTTGTCTTGATTGCGATTCTCTCGTGTACCAATCAATGTTTTGTCGGTAACGGATACTGATCGAGATCACGACAGTGACAGAACTAATAAAGGATGTACTATTATTTGTTAACTGATTTAATGCTACGATACAAGAATTGATCTTAGGATGTTCGTTATCGCGTCGGGTATTGCGCAATACTCTGATCGTATACAACGATCTCGATCTTATCACGAGTCGCAATATCAGCAACCGAAATACATCGCTTGATGCATACCACTATATAATCGCATCGTGTTGAGGCGTTGTTCAAGCCTCAATCGCGAATCGTCACATTTCAAAGTGTCATTTTTGCTCTGCGATGTTTTCTCTCACCACTGTACTCTCGCTGGCAGTGACTAGTTTTGTTTGGAAAACTTTCCAAACTTTAAAATTTGATCCTCCTTAAAAATTTACCCCAAATATGCAGTCTATCTGGTAGAGTCGGATATCTAGTCAGTCTTACCGGATAGTTATAAAACCCTCGGATCGGATTCGGATATCCGATCCGATCCGAATCCGATCCGAATTTTCGGATATCCGCACACCTCTACTTAAAAGACAAAGAAGTTGTGTTTTCACCATTGTAATCTTTATTAGATCTTTATTTATCAAAAAAGCAAAAGAGATTCTGGTATGCCGATTGATGGAATAAACTATCACCTTTGGGGCAGATATTTTTCATGATAACATTTTACATCCTCTCCAACCCCCTTCTCACCCCAATCCGAACTTAAAATTTCAAATGCAAAACATATCAATTAACAAGGATAAAAAATAAAAAATTTTTAAAAAGAAAATTCAGAATCACATCTCATGTCCTTAAAGGCTGCTTCATATTGGTTGACTAGGAGGACGAGTTAGATGCGACTGTCAACTCGACCAATGTAAACCGGTCTTGAAAAATCGGCGAGTTGAGTGGCGGGCAAGTTGACTGTTCTAAAGTGTAGGAATCACCTGATATTAGCAACTTGGCTGAGTTGACTCAGCTGAGTTACTCGACCAATGTGATGCGGCCTTAAGATTTTGTTAGATAAATAACTTTTATAAGGATTTGCTAAAAATTAATAAATATATTAATAAAGATAAAATTTCAAATTTCCTTACAGGGAAAATTTCTTTTTTCATCCCTTTTAATTTGTCACAAGCGTAACTATTTCATTTGAAATTTTAAAGTTAGGGTTGGGGGTGAGAAGGGGATTGGACAACAATTTTATCATGAAGAATATACTTTGCTACAAACTCTCCCTTCAGCTTGAAAGCAAAGTAGGATTCTGTTAGTACTGTTGAGTGCGTGCTTACCTTTGGAGGCTTGCTCTAAGAGAGACAGAGGACTGAAGAATACCTCTTTGGAGTGGAAGTCATGCATGCAAAACTTTTAAATTAAATACATTAAAATTAGAGTCAAAAATGTTTCCTTAGGTATTTTCACTGGAGCTGGAGAGAAAGCAAGGCAAGGTGTGGGTGCCACATGATGCTAATGACGTGCAGCTGGAATTTGTTCGCATTGATCCGTTTGTGCGCACCACGATGGTGCGAAAGGCACCAGGCAAGTACGAAGCCGTGTTCAAAATACCCGATGTGTACGGTGTCTATCAGTTTAAGATCAACTATCATCGCATCGGCTACACCTCTCTCTACAGTTCCACCCAGGTGGGTTTTATTTTACTTGTTTGGTTTCCGTTTAACTCTTCCAAAGTATCCAACACAGGGCCAAATAAACAAAAGAGGGCTGCAATCATTTCACTCTCTGACTAGGCACCTGGGTCACGTGACGAGATGACGTAATCAGTATGACACCTGGGCCTTGTTTCATAACAGAAATTCTTATGATTAATTTTTGCTAATGTGGCCACATTGTTTAATTGTCGTTTTTTTATAATAATTTCTGCACGAAACCGCAGCACAACTCATCTTAATTAATCACTAAATAAAAACCTTTAAATTTTTAGTAATATAACTGCAATGCAACTTAAAATATTTCAGAAATAATTATTCACACAAAGTCTAGTAAATGTTTACTTTAATTTATAAAAGCCAAATAGTAAATGAAAAAAAAAACATAGCAACCACTTGTTACCATGCAGTCAGTCAACTTAAGTCAGCTTTCCAAAAACTTAACATTCTTAATATATTAGTTGCCTAGGGATCTACTAGGTAGCAGCACTTGATGTCAAACAAACTACCGTACATCACAGAGATCACATGCCGGTATTTCAAGTTGCCTAGGGATCTACTAGGTAGCAGCACTTGATGTCAAACAAACTACCGTACATCACAGAGATCACATGCCGGTATTTCAAGTTGCCTAGGGATCTACTAGGCAGCAGCACTTGATGTCAAACAAACTACCGTACATCACAGAGATCACATGTCGGTATTTCAAAAAGATCTAAGAAATGAATCAGCACTCTTTTTTTCTTTAGCCCTGGTCCAACAGACCTGGTGAGTCAGGGGAGGTTAGGAAAATTAGTTGTCAAATGTCAAATTTCCATTAGAAATTTGTTTCACAATTTGTCTCAACAAGCGATTTTTACACAAGCTCGCGGGTTTTAACCTCATTATTTGTCAATATCTGACGACCTCCAACAGATAATTTCAACACAGCAGACTACGTGCCGGTTTACAGTGTTGTGGCTTAGAGGACCACTGTGCGATTGAGGAGCAGTATATCAGACGATAAGCAAGTAACGTGCCTTATGGTGAATTACAATAACAATAACACAAAGGTGTTACGATAATAACAATATTCAATACATGTTTTATAGATAAAAAACAGTTCATTGATTTTTCACTTTATAATAAGTGTTATATCCAATTATACAATGACTAAGCAAAAAAGAGGCTTTTCCACAGAGTTTAAGCTAACTCATCATCAACTCTCTACATTTTAATAATATAAAGTACAGCGTACGCTCTCTTAACCATCCTTGCTTTAACCATCTGACTCATTAAATGCCCATGTTCTTTCAGCTCACAATTGGCGCTGTGGCTTTTAACTTGATATAGTTACATAAAACATGTTTGAATCACAAATGGTTCCTCACAACTGTTCTTTATAATTCAATATTTTTATTTTGTTGGGTTGTTCTTGAATTAGTTTAATGTTAGTTATACTGTGTATCTTGCATGGTTATTTTCATTTGGTCTTTGGGGACATAATTTACAAGGGGTGTATGCTATTCACATTAATCGACCTTTTAGTTGTCTAACCTTTTGATATGGTCCGGTCTTGTATAGGGTGGTTTAGAGTGTCCACTTTAATATAAATGTAAATCTTGATAATTTGTTGTTATTAAACAGATGGTCCCTATTATTTTACACATTTCAATGACTGATCCATTAATCATATCCAAGCCTTGTGCTTCACACCTTAAATTCATGATTCATTAATCAGCCAGTTGAGCGATTGTCGTGACTTGGTGTGTTTGTGCTAGGTGTCTGTGCGTCCCCTTGAGCACACACAGTATGAGAGGTTCATCGCCAGTGCGTACCCGTACTATGCGAGTGCGTTCTCTATGATGGCTGGTGTCTTCTTGTTCAGCATCGTCTTCCTACACTACAAAGAAGACACTAAGACAAAGAGCGAGTGAAGGAAGTTCTTTTTTTTTTAGTTATTTATCGTTCATTGTGATAATAAAGACATTTTTTGTATCATAACTTGTTACTTATTCTTTCTCAAAGTTTCTTAACAGGACCATGTGAAGAAAATGTCCGCGCATGTAGGGGAAGTAAAACTCCTCCCATTATTCCCCTTCCTCCCTTCAAACTGCGGAACAGGATAGAGGAACTATTACTTTTTTGTACACAACCGCTGCATATAAACATATTTATAACTGGCGCCAATTCTTGGGGCCTACACCGTCCATAAGCCCAATGCTAAAATTAACATCAGTCTTATGGACGGTGTGGGTCCCAAGAATTGGCGCCAGCTATATAATGTTAACTGTTCGATTACCGGTTGCTGCTGTAACAGTTTCTTTTCACTATTATGTAATCAAAAAACAGATGTGAAACATTGATTTGGTTTGTTTGGTAATGTTAACTGTTCGATTACCGGTTGCTGCTGTAACAGTTTCTTTTCACTATTATGTAATCAAAAGACAGATGTGAAACATTGATTTGGTTTGTTATTTCGATCAAAGGATGAAAAGAAAATTATTAATACAGAATGGCTTTTTGTTGTCTTGAAAAGTATATGAAACAGAGGCTTTTTAAGGGAGTACTTTTTTTGCATTTAAACTACTTTTTTAAAGTGGTTTACAGACCTGCTTCTTGTAATCCTTATTGTCGCTAAAGGCAACTAGTTTCGACACCTATATGGTGTCATCTTCAAGGCCGTCCAGGATGTGATGATTCACTTCATTTGAAGATCGTCGAATTGATTGAGAAAACACATACGTACGTACTGACGGACACGAACATCACGAACAAAAAACGAACAAAAAACATCGAAACACACAAAAACTACTTTAATTGAGGAACGGACACGCGACCCGGCACGAACGGGGAAGAAGTCTAGACTGCCCGGTCGGGTTTTAAGTTGCGTCGCTCTCAATCCTTATCACCTGCAGGCTGCATTCATTTGTTCCCTCCCCTCCAGTTGTAATCTAATAGCTGTATCATAAATGAAATTCGATTGAAAAGACAATTTGTCATTTAAAACATTTTGTTGGTCTAACTTCACAGCCTTGTAAATTTCAAATTCTTCGAAAGTATTTATTTGAAAACGGTCTTTAGACAGATGTAAAATATTCATGCTGTTGTTGATATCGGAGTAACTGTGATTATTTGCAACTATGTGTTCGGCTAAAGTGGAGGTTTGTGCGGATGTTGTTTTCTTGGGCATATGTTCATTGAAACGTTTTTTGAAAGAGCGGGAGTTCGTGCCGGGTCGCGTGTCCGTTCCTCAATTAAAGTAGTTTTTGTGTGTTTCGATGTTTTTTGTTCGTTTTTTGTTCGTGATGTTCGTGATGTTCGTGTCCGTCAGTACGTACGTATGTGTTTTCTCAATTAATTCGACGATCTTCAAATGAAGTGAATCATCACATCCTGGACGGCCTTGAAGATGACACCATATAGGTGTCGAAACTAGTTGCCTTTAGCGACAATAAGGATTACAAGAAGCAGGTCTGTAAACCACTTTAGTATTCCCTGTAATCCGGAGGCTATAAACACAACAAAATGAAGTACTTTTTTAATGTTAAGCTTTACAATCATAGACTGTGCATGGTAAATCTTTCCATCTTTGTAGTGGTGACAGGCCCGGCAACAGGATTTTCAGGCCCCTGTGCAATCTACAACCCCGGGCCCTGAGGGCTGGCGACCTTTTTTTATACTTGTTTCGTGTGCTTTTGGGCCCTTTTTTAGCCGTTTCGGGCCCTTTATTGGTGTTTCCAAGCCCCCTGCAAGCCCAGGTCCATATGCATTTGCCCCCCCTGCCCCCCCTGTCCCTGGTCCTGAGTGGTGAAGAACAAAGATGGAGAGATTGCCTACAACTGAACTTGGCACTGTGTGTTTAACAGGTCTGAAAAACATTTGCATCAAACATTTTAATTGAACTTTGCTTATCTCCCCGGTGTAGGCTTATTACAATTGGTGAACTAAACTAGGTAGAGTGAATATGAATTACGAATGAATCAATAGTAGTGTGATAATAATTTGTAATAATTTAAGGAATTTGGTAAGCGCAGAACTCCCCAAAATTGCCCTTTAATTTTGGTACATCAGAGTCCAAATTAAGTTGCATTTTCACTGCACAAAAAAATACGATTAGGTTCTTGGATATAAAATCTCAGAAATAAGAATATATTAACACCTTCACTGCATTACGAGTAGTAACGCAGACGTATGTCAATTGACTGGATTTCAATGGTTTTTCCTCAGTGGTTTTATTTATTTCCTGGGTGTGTTTTGCTTATATCGGTTATTTGTAATGCAATCGCTATAAATGTTACATATATTATTAGCATTCCCCATATCATTTACTATTCAATGTCAATATTTATAACCTGTACAATCAACTACAGTTATTAGTTTTTCATGTTTTCTTCCTGGAATGATATCAGAAACAAATCCTGAGCTGCAGAATGATAAACAAGATCGTCTTAGCTACTGTGATGGCAACTATAGTGCTCTAATTTCACCTCTAGCTGATATATCCCGTGGCAAATGTTGGCTTTGTCATGAGTAAACGGTTACTTGTGACGCACACAGGTTATAACTAGGCACGAAGAACCCGTTACTCATGACGCACTGGAATAGAGATCGAGGTATAATTCTACCGCAGTGAATGTGTTAAAAACACACTTAAGTTATGGAAACATTTGGTAGTTAAACATAATTAAAACTTTTTGAAAAACACCCTTTTTTTGGGTTGAATGAGATTAGTGCAATATTTCAGGCTAAACACAAAAACGTCTGAAACATTTCATACAACTTACTGCACGACAAATCCTTTTAGTGGTGCCTTCATTTTGCCTTTCTTTCCGTAATGTTTTGCCACATTTTTTATATAGTTATACTTAACATGGTTTTGTGAATGTTTCGCGAAACCAGATCCACTAATGTCATACGACCCTTTGTTTAAACTATCAGCCTCAATTAGTGATATTGAACGTATGTCAAAGATCAAGAGCCCCTTAAAATATATATTTAAAATTATGCTTTTTTATTTGTTAGATTTTTTAAATTTAAGCGGCCTTGTAGGGGCAATCCAAAACCTAAGCTCACACGAGATCCAACCAAACCTATCCATGATGTCCCATCCAACCCTACACTGATATCCTGAAAACACTGGGCGTTATGGACAACTCCAACGCTTTTTCAGCCAACTAACAGGAGGCTTTAGAAGGTACAATCAGGTATAGGTAATTAGTGAATGTGATGTTCCTGTGATAGGAGTTCACTGTCACAGAACTATGACAAATCTAGGCCAAAGGCAAATCCAGACCACTTCAAACATGTACTGGTGAGTTCGGCATTGCTCTTTCCTATGTCGCTCTTTCGAGGCATTGGGTGTAGGCTGCTTATAGGCCTGTTTATGCGATTTTGGTCATTCCGACAAAATGTCAGATGTTAGAGAAGTTTTGGTGAAGCAAAGAAATGTATTTTTTTCCGTCTGCCACCGTATTGCATTCATCTGACACTTTTGGCAGCAGTGGAACATATTATTAAATGGGTACTTTCACACTGTCCGTCTTTAGTCGTATGCCCCAGATCCCGAAACGTCGTGAATTTTAGTTTTTTACCTATCTGTGATGGCAAATGTAAAAAAAAATCATAATCAAAATATTTACGTCAGATGGTTGTTCCGGCATCCGACTTTTTGCCGGAACAACTAAAATTGCATAACGTGAAACAGGCCTTACTCTTACCGAGTTCTAGGATCAAAGGAAATGCCTTGATCCTAGAACCCTCTGATTGGTTTGAGCCCTCTCCTACCATTCTCTAATTTGCTAAACGCCTAACTAACTTCATAATTTAAAAAATATGGACTGGACTAATCATAGATTTATAAAATACCTAATTTAATATAACTTCATACTTGAATTAGGCTCCGATTGTTTTTTGTGGCAAGTATTGTAACAGACATTTTTGCACTTAAACTTCAACTCTCTAAATAATCATTCCCATTTGGTTGTACAATGTGTTACTTATTCACTTTTTTAAATTACTAGCTGTTGGTAACCTGCTTCGCTGGGTTGAAAAATCGTATGAAGGCCTAAATATTAGCTCCAAAAGACGTAATTTGGAAGCAAGCATTATAACGTCTAATGTGTAAAATTCAATATATTTTTATGTTTCTCCATACATATATTTGAGAAAGCCGGGGGTGGCATATTTGGTGGTAGCAGTCTTATTTTCCCTTTCAAACAGCTCACAATATGCTTTTCCTTTCTGAATTAATTTCTTTGCTACGCAATAACTACAAATGTTGTCAATCTTGCCAATTACTACATTTGGGTATTCAATATAATCTATATTTGATTGGAATAATGTGTTCTTTACGGTCAAAATCATAGTTCTCTGTCCTTTTGCAAACAGCTAGTAAATTGTTTATTTAAATAAATTTTCGTTATACTGCTCCAAAAACAGATGTTTTTAATCCATGTTTTCTGGACCTAAATACACTCTTTTTATTCCTAGGAATTAAAAGATGATGTACTCGATACCAGCTGACTCTTTATAGTCCTAGGACTATAAAAGTCAAAAAGTGCCGAGTACGTCATAATAATCGAACAATATTCATTCGATTACAAATAATCGAAACATTCATTGTTGTCAGTTTAATCAATTTGTGAAACTAGCTCATTTCACCAATCGATTATTACATGCGTTCGATACGTCGATAGTTGTTCATTGTTGTCAGTCTACCCTATTGACTGGGAGCTGGGAGGTCGAAAATTACGTCATAAGGTGCACATGTAAAAGCTATGCCGTTTTGAAGAGGCATCCTGGGGGGTTTCAAAAATGGGTTTGTTAGCCCTCAATCTGGGGGCTTTCTCCAAGGTGGACAAACTCAAAAATTCGAAAAAAGGTCAAAATTTACGTCATAAGGTGCACGGATTTGACACACACCATGACGTGGGAAAAGTTGAGGGGATCACAAAAACACCTAGGTGGACAAAAATTTTGGGGGCTTTGACCCAGGTGGACAAACTTGAAAATCCAAAAAAATGCCAAATTTTACGTCATAAGGTGCACAAATATAATATGCGGCATTTCATTCCTCAGGTATTCAGGGACGTAAAACCGCTGAGGTGGTAAAATTTTTGGGGGCTTTACCCAAGGTGGACAAGACTGAAAATTTCATGTTTCGAATTTTGGATTTTTTTAAATGCGTCTGTACCCCATCATATCTAACCGATTTCGTTGACTTTTTTTTGGGAGGTCTTGGCATGTAACTAAAACGATTTATATCAAAATACCTGATAAACATATAATTTTTCATTAAAACAGGCAATTTTTTGGAAATTTTTCAATTTTTTGGGAAAAAAGTTTTTTACATTCGTAAAAATCATCCGATCTTTATGAAATTCGGCACGGACGTGTAAAGTGATAGAAACTAACATTATCTCGAAAACTAGCTCATTCGGATTATTAGAAGGGGGGTAATAGGGGGTTTAACCCCCAAAAAATGGGTTTTTTGGAATTTTTACGTTTAAAATTTTAGAAAATCAAATTTTAGTTTACGCCATTGAATTCAGCTTGGAAAAACAAACAATTTGGTATGTTTAATCATTGCTGTATGTCCATTCGTTCCCGAGATATTGAGGGTGATAAAGTCAGTATGTTGTTCCAATGTTAACCTTATGGGAAATAAATTAAATTGTACATCTCGCTTTTTTCTGAACATAACTTGATAAAACTTGGCATATGGCTTCATCTAGTTAAGGTCTAATTGGTTATGGCCTAAAATTCCCCATTTTTGGATTTCGGTGGCATAAATCATTGCTCTATGTCCATTGGTTACCGAGATATTATAAGTGGTAGACACAGTACATTGCCCCAATGTTAACCTTATGGGAAATAAGTAAAATTCTATATCTTGCTTATTTCTCAACATATCTTAATAAAACTTGGTTTGTGGCTTCATTTAGATGAGATCTAATGTATTTTAGTCTAAAATCACCAAAATTTCCATTTGTGTTGCAGCAAACGTGCATACTCATTCCCCATGTTATCCTTATCGGAAATAAAATGGTAGCTGTATCTTCCTTATTTTTTGACATATCTTGGTAAAACTTCGTGTATGGCTTCTTCGTGCTGAGATATACTAAATATTTAATTAAAACCACCGAGTTTTAACGGAGCTGTTGCAGCAATCCTGTATACCCATTCTCCTTGATATTCTTATGGAGCTTACAAAAACGTCCACTGGTCTGAGGTCGGAAGGAGCATCAAATGGTACGTCGGGAGGGTGATGCCAGCGGTTACGATCGTGTTCGTTCCGACTCCTCCGACCGGTCAGTGTTCGAATTCTTCTTATCGGTGGCATTATAAATGCAACAAATCCAAAAATAGATTTGCTCAGTTTAATGTAACTTCAAAAAACACTATGAGATATCGTTAACTACATTGTAAAACTGATAACTATAATGTTTAGAGCTTTAAAAACTTCATAACATAACCTAAATTACATAATAAATTTTTTTTTAAACTGTTGAAAACAAAGCCAAACCAGCTGTAAAAATAAGATTACCTGAAGAACTATTTCAGAGCTTGGCCATATGTTCAGTTTGTAAACAAAACTGAGCTTGCTCAAATGTCGATGAATAGCGCCACTGTTCCGAAACTTCAGCCCTTTACTGTACTTAAGTGACGCCCTTTTTTAAAATTCTGAGACTTGTTGACAAATCTACATAAAATTCCCTTTAATTTGACACCTCAAACGTTAAAATCCGCCCAGCCGTTACTACGGTTGGACTGTGAAAAGAAAACCGCTTGCGTATTAATATATAGATTCAATGTAATTAAACAATTAAAAACCACTTTATTTTCCATAAAAACCGATTGAAGTCGACGTTATTTGGTAAGCAGTGGATAGTGAGTCAAATGAATCAAAAAATCGATTCAATTTTCGATTCTTTGGAACTGAGTGATTCAAATTAATCGATTCACCGAAAAGAATCGAACTGAGCATCACTACTTAGATTTGTTT